>PVJH01008907.1:40792-82317 GCA_004026705.1 Nesogale talazaci | reverse complement strand
AGTCTCGCTGCTTCCTTTGTGGTGGCTGGCCCCCAATTCTCTGAGCTCCCCCAGATTCTCAAGCTGCTGGTCTCTCGGCGTGGGATGACACCAACCTCCTGAGAAGCAGGGTCGGAAGCCCTCGAGGGTTCCTTTCTCGCCCGGCTCAAAGAACCACCCAGGCCCTCGTCAGCTTGACCCTGGGCTGTGCCAAGGACAGGGGGCACACGCAGTACCGCGTCGCGTGCTCCCTGACGGACACACAGACAGGTCCATCCCAGGGGCGTGTGGGACGCTCAGGCAGATTAGCCAGTAAGCACCGGCTTAGAGTTTGCTTCCTAATCTGCTCCAGAGAAGGTGGAGCCCGGGAAGAACCGTAGATTAGGAAGCCCGGCCCGGCTCACCCATGGGGCACGCCAGCCTGTGGGGACCCAGGGAGACAAGGCTGCGGCCCTCGGCAGCGATGCGTCCTCTGACAGCTTCTGCGAGTTCTCAGGACAGTGTGATGTCCCCTTACCGCACATGCCCGGGGGTCTGGCTCCTGGGTGATAGCCGGTGCGTGCCAGAGCAGAGGGCCCCCTGCGCTTGGCAGAGAGCCCTGGTGCCGTCTGGGGTACGGGAAAGGTCAGCAGTTCCAACGACCATTGTCTCTACCGGGTTTTCTGCTCCCATATGGTTAGTCTAGAGACATGGGGGACCAGGGCATGGACTCGATGGCAGCAAGTCTGATTTTTTTTTTTTTGAGTCTGATTTTTATTAGGGGATTTTCATGACCTTATGGCGGGAAACTGGCAGACTCCTTCCAAAGGCGCCTTTGGACGGACTTGAACAGCTGGCCTCTGGGTTCCCAGCCCAGGACTTAACCGTTCACACCATCAGGGATTCTCCCCCAAACCCTGGAATTAGGACAGTTGGGGCCCAGGACGCCCCAAGGGCAGGGTGCTTCCCCTAGCTAAGTTCCCCCTAAGGTGGGCAGGGTCCCATGGTAAGCAGGTGGGCCCTGTGATCCTGTCTAATCCCCATCCCATCCCAGGTGCCTTGACTCACCCCGGCCCTGGCGTGAGATTAGAATGATTCCAGAGTCGGGAAGGAGAGGTGGCCCGTTCTGCTCAGGTTCCATTCTGGAACCTTCTGTCTGCCTCCCTAACCCTGCCCACCTTCCTGGGCTTCTGGAGACAGTCTGTCCACCTCATTTTCCTGGAGACACAGCGCTTAAGCCAGAGCTGCTGGGGAGCTCCCGCCTGCTCCCCGTTCCCAGAGTGAGGCTACACCCCCCCCCCCCGGCCCCCTGATAAAAAGCAAAGGGGCGGAGGATGGAGGCAGAGGTTGTCTGTGCAGGTTCCAGCCCTGCCTCCTGGATGCTCCCAGTGACCTTGGGCCAAACGTGAGCCTCTGGTTCTTTAGCTGTGGCATAGAGATCCTAACACTGTCTGGGAGGAGGATGGGCGGATATCCTGGGAAACCCCTAGGGCCAGTCCCACCCTGTGCCGAGGCTGACTGTGGCATTGGCTGGATGGCGGTGACTTGGGAGGTGTGGTGAGCATGCAGGTACAGCCTGGCACTCCCCGGGGATGTTGGCAGCGGCTGCTCACATGATGGCACCATCACTGCAACCCCGGGGGTAAGGATGGCACAGGGACCCAGGAGCAATGCGCCCCTCGCACCCTCTCCACCACTCAGGCGCTTGGGTACCTGGTCGGGTAACCAAGCAGGCTGGGGACACGGACAGTGCCCATCCCGTTCAGCTCAATGTCCGCACCTGCTTCCCGTCCACTCACAGGCCCCACGCGCTGCCCCCGACACCCTGCAGCCTCCGCTTTGGCTGGGTCTGGGCACCACTCAGCCCATCCCCGGGGTGGGTCAGCGTCCCCCACCCCCCAGTGCCCACCTTTCCACTCAAGTCCCCAAACTGGGAACTTGCCAGAACTACTCATTCCAAGTCAGAGGTGGGACATGGGGGCCACTTGTTGAGCAGGTATGCTGGCGGCTTCCTGGGGGGTGCTCTGTGGGCCACACTGGGAGCAGAGCGGCTCAGAGCACAAGCACCCCTTGTGGAGAGCCCTGTGCCCACGTGCAGCGCAGGGGCTGGCTGCAGTAACCACCTCAACCGTGACTCAACGTCTCCCCACACTGACTCTAAATTGTTGAGAGAGTGAACTTCCCCCACTGAAGTCATGCTAAAAAAACCCAGTAGACCCAGGATTGATGGACCTAGAGAGTTGGCAAGTAGAAGGCAGGGCCCGGGGGTACAGTGGTAGAAGGGGTAAAAGGGAGACGGTACCAAGGAGGCTGTGCAGCAAGATTGTGGGAAACGGTTTGTGGCAGCGATGGCACAGTCCCATGTGACGTGCCTGGAACGTGGAATGATGTCCCTAACTTAAAAAAGTCTTCACTAAGAAAGCACAACTCGCAAGGTCTTCTCGCGGAACCCGTGTTCTGAGGGAGCATTTGGAAACCGTCTCTCTGGCTCCGTCTTTGGTTTTTGTTTTTGGAACGGAGCTGCCGGAAGGTCAGCCGGCCAAGCGTCAATCTGAGCACAAGGTCCCTTCCGTGCCAGCAGCTCCCCAGAGCCCCACCCTGTGTTGACAGGCTATCTGAGGAGGGGGTGCGAGGGGGTCGGGGTTCTGTGTGTCTGGAATATGCAGCCTGGGAGGAGGGCGTGGGGGCCATGCTGTGAGGACATCTGCACAGAGGGCGGTGGACAAGAGGGCCCCCTTCCACCAGATGGACGGACTCAATGGCCACGGCTATCATGATGCTGCATTCTATGCAGGGCCCCCAGGAGCGGGGCTGGCTCCGTGGCAGTGAACCCTTCCTTCTATGGGGGTAAAGGGGGGGAGGCCCCTCCAGGAACAAGATGGCCATCCAGAGTGGGTGCTCCGAGGGTGGGCGGGCTGGCGGCGGGGGAGCTTGTTCTCCCTGGTATTCTCTCAAGCTCAGACCCTGGGCAGCCTGTCAACGACATGCCAGAGGGGGGGCATCCCTTGCCAGGAGGGTAATGAATTTATTGCTTGATCAAAAAGAGTTCTGGTAAAACTTAAAAACAGAACAAAACAACCTAAAATCCTAGGTAACAACACATCCTCCCCAAAGTTCCCAGGAAGTCTGAGAGGCCTCTCTGGGGGGTGGTCCCGGAGGGCAGGAGGGCTGGCTGACTGGCTGGCTGGCAGAAGAGAGACTGTCGTGCCAGGGACTGGCCAGCAGGGGGGGCTGCGGCACTGCGACAGGACGCCTGGACCAGCCCAGCTGGCAGCATGGCGGCCGGACCCTGGGGCTCCGGGTCTGGACTGGGGGGACATGGGCAGACACCAGAGCCCCCTCCTCACCCCCCAATCTCTCCCTCTTCCTGCCTCTCTTACACACACACACACACACACACACACACACACTCACACTGACACAAACCCCCAGCCCCTCACAAATCCACTTTCTCCCTCAAACCCGGCCCTCCGTGGCTGTCAGCCCCACCAGCCTCACGCTTTCACGCCCACAAAACCAGCGATGGGTGTGTGTGTGTGGGGGGGTGTACCCTGGTGGTGCCCTTTAATGCCCTTCGGCCTGGATCAAAGGCAGCAGTGGACACTTGCTCAGGGACACGGCCCCTGACAGAGGAGGTAAGGGACGGAACCCCTCAGAGCTTAGTGTGACCACCCAGCCGGCCCTCCATGCCCTCCCCAGGCTGTGCAGCCACTGGGCCTTCTCCATGGGCGTCTGAGGGGAGGACAGGCCACGGGGGGCTGGAATTACGAAGGCATTAGCACCAACAACAGGAAGCGGGTCCTTCCTTCCTCGGCTGACTGGCTGGCTGGCCGGGGAGGAGGTGAGGGGCCGGGCGAGGGGTTGCAGACAGTGCACGGCTTTGTCCTCAGGCAGGCGTGGCTGGTGGGCATGCAGCCGAGGGGCGAGGGGGGGCAGGCAGTGGATGGCAGACCCCTCTGCTTTGGCAAGAGGCAGAAAGAATCCAGACACTTGGAGGAGAGAGCCCGCCTGCTAGGGGGCCTCAGAGACCTTCCAGGGGGGCAGCCGAGCAAAGCCCAGAGCGGCCACTGCCTCCAGCAGCAGGAAGTCGCCCCTGCCCTGGGCCGGCTCCAGTCCAGCCCTTCCCCCACGGAGCTCCGAGGCAGGACCAGGACCCTGGGAGGGAGCGCGGGTGCCAACGTGGTCGAGGAGGGGGGTTCCTGGGGGTGCGTGAGGGTCCCCTCCGCGGGGTGGCGGGTGCTGGTCAGTCACTGAAGCAGGGGTGGGAGGCCACCGCTCCGAGGGGGAGGGCACTACACAAAGGCCTCCTGGGTGGACGAGCCGTTGATCTTGAGGTACAGCTTGTCATCCTCCTTCTTCTGCTGCAGCTGCTGCTCCAGCCGCCGCCGGAAGCAGATCAGGTAGAGGGGCAGGCAGAAGCCCAGCATGCTCACCCCAAGGAGGCCCACGTTGACCTGGGGAGGCAGGGGTGAGAGCTGCTGTCACGTAGGGGGGGGCGGGCGGCGGGGCCAGGCCGGGAGCCCCGGCTCAGGATCCTCCCTGACCTTCCCTTTGGGGCAGGAGGGAAGGCTGCAGGAGAGGCCAGACTGAATCAGGAAGTTCTCCAGAGGCCCAGGGCCTGTCACTCTGCATTCCAGCACCAGAGCTCCCAGAACATAGCTGTGCACAGGATCACAGGGCCGCCCTCTCCCTCAGGCCGGTCCCCACCTCAGCCTGCTGCTCAGAATCTCCAGCGCCGAGCCAGTCAGTCTCTGGGAAAAGGTGGCTGTATCCCTGGGCCCTCGGCAGGGGGGGCCGGCAAGGGCAAGACCTGCTTCTGTTTACCTCACCTCAGACGCCCGGAGGACCTGTCTCACTGTCCCTGTGCCTGCCCAGACCTCAAACTCGTGGCCGGGAGTGGCCTTGGACTGGGGGTGCCCCCGTGTATGATGGAGCAGAGTCTCACAGGCGGCTGGCCCCGCATCTTCAGCTGGGGCTATCTAGCCTCTGCAGCACCACTGTGCACAGGTGCCGCCCGGGAGCCTCTCCCCACCCACCCTGATGCTCTGGAAGCCCCCTGTCTGAGGGCCATGGCCCCTTACACATTCAGCCGTGGGCAGCGTGTCCCCGTGAGCAGCCGGCTTGGCTGGGCCACGGCCCCCAAGCAATCGCCAGGCACTGACCCTGGTGACATGGAGCCTGACTTCATGTTAAAAGCACAGGCTGGGCTGAGCCCCGGTGGCGTAGTAGTTGTGCGCGGGACTGCGGCCCACTGGGACGGAGGTTCAATTCCAGCTGTGGGGCTGGGCCTCCTACTCCCACCACCGGAGAGCAGTGATGCCCCCCCCCCAAAAAAAAAAAGGCACAGGCTGCTGGGCACCCAACTGCTGACCTGCCCAGCCTACCTCTGGCCAGGTGCGGCCTTCCCCTGATACGCCCGACAGAAGCCAAACAGCCACCTGTCCCCTGATGCAAAAAGATGATGCCTGCAGGGTAGCCTGGCCCAGGGACGCAGCCCACCATGAAAACCAGACAGAACCCCTGGTCAGCTGCGTGGAGCAAAATCCAGGTCCCCACTGCCCCGCCCCTTCTTACCCACAGGGGGTCTCCCTGGAGGGGGCCCATCATGGCCAGAAACAGGGGCTGCTGCAGGAGGGCGAAGAGGGCGCTGACCAGCGACTGCAGGCCTGTGAGGCTGCCAAATTGGGTGGAGGGGTACCTGCAGGGGACAGTGAGAGGCAGTCACTGCGCCAGGTGCCGCTTGGCCTCTTCCCAGAGCCCTCCTTGGCCCATCCAGCCCACCACGGCCTGCCGGTGCCATGGCTGCACCCCCAAGAACAGAGGGGTGCCTGGACCACTTCCCGCCCAGGTGGGCCCTGGTTGGTGGGGCTCTGGCAGAGCAAGTGAAAGTGTGGTGCCAGCAAGGACCTGTGGCTCAGACATGAGGCCTGGGAGCTGGTTGGAGGTGGGCACTGGGCACGGCATCATGGAAAGCTGGAGTCCCAGCGTCCAGCCGGCCCCAGAGACCCTGCCAGGGCAGCACAACTTCCTCCCGGCCGGGGGTGGGGCAGGCCGGCCTGGAGTGACCCTATGGGGCGATGCTGGAAGGGGGAGAGAGTTCCAGGCAAAGGCGGCAGGATCCCAGGGGCGAGGAAGCTGGGCTCGGAGTCAGAGAGGTGCCGGGTGGCATTGAGAGCCCCGTTTGGGAGGGGGTGAGGGCGGGAGGGTTAGCCCCAGGTCTGAGAAGGCAAAACAGCCCTTGTTCCTTCTGGATGTGTGGCTTCTTGGAGAGAGAAGCGGGTTTCGTTTCAGTCAGGGTCTGATAAGGCTGCAGCCTCGGATTGGAACTGGGCTGTGGGGCCAGACCCATTCTGGGCTCAGCTGTCCAGGTCGCCACCCTGGTTGAGAGCCACTGCCCCTTACCCATTCAGCTGTGGGCAGCTTGTCCCCGTGAGCAGCCGGCGTGGCTGGGCTGTGGCCCCCAGGCAATCACCAGGCACTGACCCTGGTGACACGGGGCCTGACTTCATGTTAAAAGCACAGGCTGCTGGGCACCCAACTGTTGGCCCGCCCCCAACTGTTGGCCCGCCCAGCCTACCTCTGGCTAGGTACAGCCTTCCCCTGACAGGCCCGACAGAAGCCAAACAGCCACCTGTCCCCTGATGCAAAAAGATGATGCCTGCAGGGTAGCCTGGCCCTGGTCCAGGGACGCAGCCCACCGTGAAAACCAGACAGACCCATAGTGCATAGTGCCCCTACAGTAAAGTAACCAGACATCCTGCTTTTGGCAGGACGGTACCAATTTTAAACAATCTTTTTTTAAAAAGTCCTGATTTTTGGAAAGAATGTATGACAAGCTTGGGAACAGCAGGAGCCCCTCCCCCGTCAATGGTGTCCCACTTTATCAATGTTAAAATCTGGGCACTTTACCCTTCAGGATAGGTGAGAACAGCCCTCCGCCCTCACCCAGCAGACCCCACCCCGGGCTGCAGAACTCACACGGCGGCGTAGAGGCCCCCGACGGCTGAGTGGATGAACCCACGCACGATGGTGTGCAGGATGAAGGAGAGGATCTGTGGGAGGGAGGCAGTGTGAGGGCGAGGGCAGGGGGGGGGCCACCCTCACCGGCCCCGCCCCCACGGGCAGGCGGGACCCCGAGCAACAGGAGTGGGGGGGGAGGGCGGCAGCACCCCAAAATTCTCAGGAGTGTGGGTCGGCTGCTGTGGGCTGGCACAACTGAAGGCCCCTCTCCAACGAGATAAATGCCGTTTAAAACAAAGGGAGTGCATGCTGACAAACGGGCTGGGCTGGGAGCTGTTCCAGAAGTCGGCCAGGCTTTTTTGCTGCAGAGGCACCTCTGGGTGCACTCACTCACTCACTCACTCACTCGGTCAAGCTGTCCACGAGCTGCCTGCCCAGGGCCGGAGCATTCACGCCACCTAGAGACTTCGAATCTTTGGTCCTTGTCTCTACACTTGAGAAATTCTGCTCTCTTGGAGCTGAGGGAGCCGGGAGGCAGGGTGGGATACGCACACACTGGGCTGCCATCCCCCAACTCAGGGGTGCGGAACCATCAGATGCTCCATGGGTGAAAACGGATGTGCAGTCTGGGGGAATCGCCCGGGGCAGTTCAGGCTACCCCATCAGGTGCACAATCAGTCAGAGTTGACTCATGGGCAGTGATTTTGTGAAAATCATTTTATGGGGGGCTCGTATGTCGCTTTTCAGCAGTGGTTTTAAAAAAATTCTATCTGGGCTGAGCCCCGGTGGCGTAGTGGTTGTGCGCGGGACTGCGGCCCACTGGGATGGAGGTTCAATTCCAGCTCCACAGGGCAAAGGATGGGCCTCCTACTCCCACCACCAGGGCAGTGATGCCCTAAAAAAAAAAAAAATTCTATCTGGATGGGAGCACTACTACACAATGGGGTCTTACCGCTTGGGGGCTTCTCTTCCCAGTGTCTCTTGTATTGATTGATTTTTTTATTTTGATTTGTTGATTTGCTTTTGTGGCATCACTGTCCTGGTGGGAGGAGGAAGCCCAGCCTTGCTCCTGGAGAGCTGCTGCTGGATTTGAACCGTCAACCCTGTGGGCTGCAGTCCCGCACTCAACCACTAGGCCACCAGGGCTCAGCCCCTAGTGTCTCTCTTAATGTCATCACATCGTGACCCTGAAATCGGCGGGGACGCCAGCATTTGCACCAGGGGAATCAGCCACCACCAGGCACCAGGGCTCCTGGCCTCTTAGCAAGGGCTGACTGTCAGAGGTCTATCAGCACGGCCACGGTGACCTCATTCTCCCAGGCTGGCCACCCACACCTGACTGACAGGTGGCTGCCCTCCCTGAGAAAGTCCCCCTCTCTCTGGGGAAGCTGCTGTGGGCAGCCTTTGCCCAGCACTCTTTAATGACCCCGGGGAGGCACTGGCGCTGTCCGCCTTGCCACTGGCTCCTCTGCTGGTCTTCGCCGTCTTGGCTACTCAGCCTCCTGTCTTGCTCAGCAGTCAGACTCTGGTCCCAGGGCTGTGGGTGGTGGAGGGGCAGGGGCTATGCCCTCAGTGTGCAGGCCTCCCTGCAAATGCTGCCCTTCTGCCCGCAGCTCTGCTTCCAGGGAGCATGATGTCGTCCACAGCTGAACACGGGTCCTCCATGGGGCCGGGTGGTCCTGGCCTGGCTGTGCCAGGCGGCCTGGCAGAGAAGGGAGCCGCCAGGAGGCAGCAAGTACACGCGGTGGCCATCTGTGAGGGCTCTGACGCACGTGCACAGAGTCAGCAGGTACACACAGCCCCACCTGCGAGAGGGCCCCGCCTGCCTGGGTGTCAGTGTCCCTCGACACGTGGCCACTTGTGCCAAGAGAGGTACGGACTTTGATTTCTTCTTGGACCTGGCACGAGATACCCTCTGGACCTTGGGCTACAGACACCTGGAAGGAATACCCTCTCTCCCTTTTCCTTTCAGAGCCCATAAACTTAGGCATCGGGGCCCCGCCTCCTGCTGAGCCGCGCCCAAGGGTCCGAGGGCAGAGGCAGGCCGGTGGCAAAGTCTACCTGGTGCTATCAATCTCTGCTGAAAATCAAGTCTCCCAAGACTCCCTCCAAAGTCTTCTGCAAAGGAAGTGAGCTTTTCCCCCTGCACATCCAGGCGCTGGCAGGCCTCAGTCACTCTGCACAGGGTGGAGACCCAGCGGGCAACTCTCCTGCCAGGGTGAGCACGCGTCCTCACCGGCATCATAGACTGGCTGGATCTCTGGGGACGTTGGGGCACAACAAGGCGCTACAGAGTGCCCTGCATGCTGTGGAGACATGGCCTGGGGGTGATCACACCACGGTGAACAAGATGCCCTCAAGACCAAGGAGGGGGCTGCCTTCTCAAGGAGGGTCCTTTGGCCAGACTCTCCGCTTCATCCCAGCCCACGGAGTCGGGCCGGGATGAGCTGTTGGTGGCCTGAAGGAATGACCTCGAGGGCTGAGCCCCGGTGGCTTACTGGTTGTGTGCGGGACTGCAGCCCACAGGGTTGGTGGTTCAAATCCAGCAGCAGCTCTCCAGGAGCAAGGCTGGGCTTCCTACTCCCACCAGGGCAGTGATGTTCCCCCGCCCCCCCTGCAAAAAGACTGCGAAAGCCCCCTTCGTTGACTGCCCCCCGTGGACACCATACATGTTGTGGTCTCTGCACCCCGCCTGCGGCCTCTCTGCGCACCCACCTGGAGGGGCAGGTTGGGGATGAGGCAGGTCACCCCGAAACCCACGAGCAGCAGGTTGGTGAAGGCAAAGGCCCTCATGGCGTTGGTGACCTTCTGGATCTGCCGGTCCCGTTTCTTCTTCTTCTTCTCGCCTCTGTGGAGACACGGCCCAGAGACATGGGTGCTGGGGGCTCCCCGGGGGCCCTCCCACCCTCCCCTGACAGTGGAGCACTGCACCAGAGCCTGGGAGTGTGTGCAGGGGGGGCTGCAGCTCAGCTGCGGGAGAGAAGATGTCTGCCACAGTCAGGGCAGATTGAGTTTGAAGCTCTGGGGGGGAAGGGAAGGGAGGGGAGGGGTGCGGGCGCCCACATTCTGATATGGCAAACCCAGCATTTTGCCCTTGGCTTCCGCTTCCCCCCAGGCTCCCTGGGGGGGTCACTAACAGGCTGGCTGTGGGAGGATCTGAGCAGCTCTCCCCTTGGGGGGCAGGAAGTGGGAGGGGGGGGATCTGCAGCAGATGGAGCCGGAATGGCACCGAGGACCTCTTGGCTATGGGCCGTGACCTAGATAACAGCGCCGGCTCTGTCATGATTTCCCTGCGGATCCACCAGCACAGAGCCCGGCCCCCCCACCCACACGGGGCCCTGTGGACAAGCAGATGACGCAGGGGCGGCTTTGGCTCCTCCTCCGACCCAGCCAGCCAGCGAGCGAGAGTGCTTGTCAAGTGTTCTCAGGGGTGCCGGGGGGCCTGGGCCACCGCCTCCTCTGTGACCTCGCCCATCTGTAGAGTGGGTACACGCGGGTCCCATCCCGCCTCTCACAGGGCGTGTAGAGACAGGCGCGTGGACGGCTGGCCCGGGGCCGGATGCGATAAGCAGCCACTCAGCTAAGGCGGAGTCCCCGAAAAACAACAACACTGAACTCATCCTCCAATTCCAGAACCTGGCCCTTGGGCGGAGGGAGGCGCCAGTGCCTTGTGTCACCCCCACACTCGGGAGCCACACTCGGGGCAGCAGCTCACAGGGCCCGGGGCACAGGAAGCGGGGGAGGGGTGTGCGTGCAGCAGGTGACTTTAAACCATCATGGAGCCGTTGTGCTGCTCACGCCCTGAGCTGTCCGACCGGCAGAACTGTGGCATGCCGGTCCTCTGCACAGACTTGCCTCGGGTTCCCTGGTCTACCCTCCCCTGCCTCTTCTCTCGCTCAGGGCTTCCTCGAGCTTTGGTGTGCCAAACAATTCCCGGAAGAGAATTCCCAAACATAACTGAGCGCCTCTCAGAGTTGGCTGAGAGTCACCGGGAGCCTTCTGAGCTCTCCCGCGGGCTCTGAGCCTGTCCTGCCGCGCCGGGGGCTGGGAGCCGGGGGCCTGGGCCCGTCCACGTACTGGCCTGCGTCTTTCTCCTCGGGCTCGTCGGAGGCGTCCTCACACTCCTTCAGCCTCCAGTCCATGATGTAGCCAATGACCGGGGCCGTCAGCAGGCAGAGCAGCTGGAGCGCCCCAAAGATGGAGGTGTAGAGGCCCACTGGGGAAGGAGAAACGGGCAGGGTCTGCAGAGGGTCCCCCTGCGGCGGGCCTGACCCAGCCACCTTGACCTCTGCCGTCAGGGTCAGTGCGGCGAGGACCAGGCCCTGTGACTTACTGCCCCTCGCCCCCCTCTGCTGGTTTCCAAGAAATAGCCCATGGAATCCAGTCTATTGCAATCTCCTTTCCAGACGCTCCAGGTGTGACCAGTGTGTGACTCAGCTCTGTGGGTGACCGGCCGGAAAGGCACCCCCTCTAGGGGCTGGGGAGAACACTAATGTGAGGGCTTCCGTCCTTCCCAGGGCCTTAAAGGGATGGGCTTCTCCAGGCTGCCTGGAGCTAAAAGCTGTCGGCCCCAAGCCCATGCCACCATGCTTGGCCAGGGAGCTTCTGGTTGGGTGTGGAGGATGGGGAGGGAGGGATGCTGCCATGCTCACTGCCCCTGCCCCCTGCTTACCCGTGGCCATCACTGCGTCAGGGGAGCAAGGTGGAAAGACAGAGAGAGAGGAAAGAGGTGAGACCATGAGAAACCTCAAAAGAAAACGGAGCAGAGGGCGGGTGCGAGCCGGCCTCCTGCAGGCGAGAGCCCAGCTCAGCACCTGCCGCCTGTTGGGTCTGCGGTGTCCAGGCTCGTACATTGGGCACCTCTTCCCGGGCAGCTGGGGGTGGGGGTGGGGGGGCTAGTCTGTGACACCAGCCAGGGTGTGATGAAGATACCCTATGCAGGAGGATGGTCCAGGAGACTCAGAGGCCCTCCACCTCCCTGTCGCTCAGTCCCCTTCTGCAACGCCCCCCTAGCTGCACACCGCCCCCCCCCCCCCACACACACACCAAGCAGTGCCCCTGCAGCCAGTTGGCTGCGGTGTTGGCGCAATCCGTGGCTCAGTCGCAGGACGGGGAAAACCAATGCTCTGCCACGTAGGCCGAGCTTCCTGACTCAACTTCCTCTGCTTTTCGAACCAGGCTTCTTGAATGAGGGAAATGGTTGGGAACGTTTCTCCCGGGCATCAGGATTTCGGAGAAGCCAAGCAAAGCCCAGGACAGAAGCTCCAGGGAGCTGTGTCCTCCCAGGTTAACCGGGGCACCCTTCAGGGCCTCGCCCTCTCAGGCTCTGAGGGCTTCACATGCGAGGGCTCCCCTGGGGGGCCAGGGTGGGGGTGCCAACATCTGGACATGCTCGGCTGCTTGCCCAAAGGCGGTGGCCTGAGCCCCCCCCACCTCGGTAGGAAGAGCTGGCGATGGACCCGGGAGGCCAGCTGTTGGCAGCCTGTGGGCACAGCAGGACTCTGACCCAAGGGGCAGTCGGTCATCCTGAGCTGGGCCTGACTCTTGGTGAGGGAGCTCGGTTTTCTTCAAGTGTGTCGCGCCAACTGCTGCGAAGGTGGCCTCGGAAAGGGTCCCTTTGACGGAGTGTGGGGGGCACAGCGCACTAAACCAGGCGAAGTCCACCGTGTCCCCTCTCCAGGGCGTCTCCCATGTGTCTCCAGTTACAGACCTTACCAGCCCGAGCAGAACAACGGCTATCTGGCTTCAGGCTGCCTGGTCCTTGTGTGAGAACTGGGGCCCGGGTCTGACTTATCCCCCGAGAATCTGATTCCCTTACAACGTCGAGAGGATTCCTCCCTGAAGTGAAAAACAAGGGAACCAACAGCCAGGTTTCTGGCCAGCTCGGCTCCCCGTGAGAAGGGCTCAAGGGCTCGCCTGTCCGTTCTGGTGTTGGCAGGGGCTGAGGGGAGCCGACTGACTCAGAGGACCCCAGGCACAGCCTGGTCCTGGGCCGTCCTTGCACTCTCTGCGAGGCCGGGCCCAGCAGCTCGTCCAGGGTCTTCCTCGCGCGCGGACCTGCTCTGCCAAGCCCCAGGGACTCTCTCCCTGCCATCGAGTCGGTGCTGCTGGTGCCTTGAAACCGTCCACCACGCCGATCACAGCTCCCGGGGTGACCGCTGCTCCCCCAGGCTCCAGGAACCAGCCTCGCCTGACTGTCTGTCCGTCCGACGTCCGGGAGGCAAATTCTCTCCGGCCTCATTTCCAAGGAGCCTGCTGGGAGATTTCTCCCAAGACCGATGTTCGTGCGCTTCTTCATCCACGCCGCCATCGAAACACACTGTTCTTCTCGAGACCCCTCCTCGCTGCCAGAGATGCTCAGAACCACCACGGCCAGGGCCACGTGCAGGCCCGGAGTGGACCCCGGGAGGGCCATCCGTGCCTCTCAACCTTTCCAGCGGGTCTTGTGCAACAGATCTGACTGAGATGGAACGCCCTGTGGTTTCTCGACGGCTGGCCCCTGCGTGCCGACTGTGGACGCGAGTGGAAGGAAATGCTGGACGACTTCGGTATTTTCTGCTGGTCCCTCTCCAGTGACTAATGCTGACTCAGCTCGGCCCTGAGGAACTATACGGGCTGTCTGCAGGACGAAGGGCTCTCCTCAGCCGAAGCCCTTTTTGCTGCTGCGTCTGGATGAGCGGCCTGTGGGTGGTCACTTCTGCTTACCAGAACCGAGAAGTCTTGACAGATTCCCCACACCGAGCAGCCGCGCCTCATTCGTTTCCGAGTTCGGGCCCAGATCTTCAGGCTGTGTCCCGGCAGCCAGCCCTCAGCCCCGGGCATTCCTCTTCCACTCCAGGCTGGCTTCCTCCCGGGCAGGGGTTCAATTTGTGGCTTTCTCATCCGCGCTGAGGTGTTCTCATGCCCTTGTCGGCCCTCCCCACCCTCGAGCGCTGGAAACCTGGCATCCCCCCACCCCAGACCCATGAGGCTATTTTCGTCCTCCCTGACCGGGGACCTGAGAGAGCAGCTGGGGCGAGACGACTCGGCTGGGCACACAGGCCCTGGGACGCTGCCGCCGGGTGCAGCTCCGTCTGTCAGGTGACCAGGCGTCCCGCTTTTTAACAATTGACCAACGTCCCGCGGCGTTTTAAAATTAAATATATTACAATACAATTTTAAAATGAAAAATAAATACATTACAATACTACTTTTGCGTTCTATGAACATTTTTGTTGCTCTTTATACAGCAAATTTTTCATCAAGAGGGTTGAGCCCCGGTGGCGTAGTGGTTGTGCGCGGGAATGTGGCGCACTGGGACGGAGGTTCAATTCCAGCAGTGGGGCTGGGCCTCCTACTCCCACCACCGGAGAGCAGTGATGCCCCCCCCCAAATTTTTTTTTTCATCAAGAACCCCACACGTCCCCCATACCCCACTCCACCCCCTCATCAATGGTGTCCCGCTTAAAATCTGGCCACTTCAGTACTAATGCATCCCGGTTGCCGGCCGCAGGCTTGGATCAGGGAGGTGGGGTGCCAGACGGGAGGCCGCCCCCCCTTGCTACCTTGCTGCCCCAGGGCCCAGGGCCCTACCTTGCTGCTGGTCGCCGCTGACCAGGAACTTGAGGATGTTGTTCATGGCGCCCATGTAGAAGATGAGCCGCAGCTGGGTCACGCACATGGTGAGCAGGCTGAGCAGCAGGATGGGGCTGAAGACGCTGTGCATGAACGAGGGGGCGGCTGCGGGAAGGGGAGGCCACCGCCGCTCAGGGACCCGGTCAGCCGTGCTGGGGAGCCCGCGGGGTGGGGCCGGTGTCGCCTAAGGACATCCCCCGTGGCCGCGCAGGCCCTGGGAGCAGAGGTGCACACGGTGTGAAATGGCGAGTGGCCATCAAGTGGCCTCCAACCTGAGCAGCGCCCGCGGGTGCGACGGCGTGCAGGGCCGCGCTATCCATCGGGCTTTGGAGGCCAAGGTGGCCCAGGCTAGCCGCCTCGCCGTGGGTGTGAGCCACCAGCCGTTAGGGTTGGAGCGGGGCTGTTGCTTGCGCCCCTTGCGGGGGCGGGCAGGAGACATGCCCCTTCCTCTCCAGGAGCCTCGGCGTGCGCCTCTGTAAACCGAGGTGGGTGGTGCCACCTCTCTGCAGTTGGGGGCAAGCTGCAAGACCATTCGGAACCCGGCCCACTAGCCTCGAGGAGTTTCTGAGACCGCCCGGGACTCTTCCCTGCAGTGCAAACCCCCTTCTCTCCCCCTCAGAGGGCCTGGTGGTTTCCACGGCTGACCTTGCAGCCCGCACCCCACCCGGGCTTCACAGACGCCCCCTGGCCGGGTACCTGCAGCATCCGGCTGGCATTTCACCTCCAGGTCGACGGTGGACAGGCACAACTTGTGGCCCTCCTGCAGCGCCGCCTGCTCCTTGGCGCTCCGCATGGAGCTGCCCACGCTCAGGCGGCGCCCCACTGTGGTCACCTGCTTGTAGAACTGCTTCCCTGTGATCTTGTGGTCGAAGCCCAGCCAACTGAACTTGATCTTCACCCTGGGGGCCGTGGGGAGGGGTCTGTCAGCACCAGGGGGCAGGGAGGCTGGGCAGGGAGCCAATGGGGGACAGAGAGGAGTAAAGCCCACTTACGAATAGTCCATGTCCTCCGGCCCGGGGAAGGGCTCCAGCGGCCAGTTGAAGAAGCAGTTGAAGAACACCAAGCCAGAGCAGCCGGCCCAGACCACAAGGATGGCGATGAAGGAGACGCCAAAGTCATAGATGACCTGAAAGGCACAGCACGTGGGGAGGGGGGCACAGGGGCTGAGTTAGCAGCGGGAAAGCCAAAGCCCCCTGTGTCTGAGGGCAGAAGTTTGCTTCATCCTCGCTCTGGGGTCGAGGGGCACCCCACAAACTCACCCTTCCAACAACCCCTAGTCCTTTCTTGCCCCCTGCTCCTAGCTGGGGTCAAACACCCTTTCCTTGGGCTGCTCCCCTGACCATCCCCATCGCTGTTCCAGCCCCTCTGCTTCCCGAGTAGCCATGAGTCACAGTCCCTGCTAGAGGTGTCTTGCAGGTCAGGGAGAATGAATGTCCGGGGTTGCTGTATGGCTAAGGTGACCAGACGTTCTGCTTTTTAACAATTTGTCCAAGTCCCGTGGCATTTTAAAATTAAAATAAAGATTTACAATACTATTTTTGCATTCTGTGAACTTTTTTTTTTTCGTGGGGGGCATCACTGCCCGCTGGTGAGAGTAGGAGGCCCAGCCTTGCTCCTAGAGAGCTGCTGCTGGATTTGAACCACCAACCCAGTGAGCCCAAGTCCTACACTCAACCACTAGGCCACCAGGGCTAAGCCCTCTATGAACATTTTTGTTGCTCCATGTAGACCAAATTTTTCATCAAAAATACCCCCACCCCCCCCCACTCCTGGTCAATAGTGTCCTACTTAAAATCTGGTCACTTTATCATGGCACCCCTCTGGGAGTGAACCACTGGATGTGTGTGTGTCTCCTTTGGCCCACTGTGTACACAGATGTGACCTTGGTGTGCAACCTTGTGGTGGTGCTGGGGGGGCGGGGATTGTGGGGGGTGAATAGTGTCACCCAGGGTGAATGTGTGAGCCGTTCTGGCCATGACTGCTTTCTTCCCAGCACCCCAACGAGGGCTCCCCAGGGACCCGCAGAGCTGCCCAGCAGTTAAGAGACCGAGCGGTGGAAGGCGGGGGAGGGGGCGGGTTCCACACACAGAGGGGATGGTTTGAGGCTGTAGGCCCCTCTCTTTTCAGACGGTCACTCTCTTCCTCCAGGTCCCTAGGCAGCCCTGGTGGGAGCAACAGGAACCGCGGTGGGACCTGGGGCTGCAGGCCTCAGAGGTGTTTGTTTCGCCCTGACCCTGGGTGACTCCCATGGGCTCAGGATCGTGCCCGGGAGGGAAACAGCTGAACCAACTTGGCAGAGGGCTGCCCTTCAACAAGCGGGGAGTCAGAGCCGCCCAACTACAGGGCTGGGGAACGGGGGCTGGAGCGGGGCAGGGTGTGTGGACTGGAGGCCCACTCAGGACCCCGAATGAACTCACCCACCCCCTCTCCCTGGCCCAACCCAGAAGTGCAAAGGCACCCCGCTTCACATCCTGCCCAGCCTGCTGACGGCAGCGCTTTGCTCTCCTTTGCTCTGTGGGGCCCAGGTGCATCCTGCCCAGGTGGGAGCGGGGGCGGGGGCGGGGCGGGCCCAACGCCCACAAGGCCTTCTCCCTTCAGACGGGGTTGAAAGAGGCTCTGTGCGAGGGACACGGGGACACGCTCACACCGGGATGGACCAACGGGAAGAGCAGGCAGCCTGCTGGCCGCACCCTCACCTTGACTCCCGGGAAAGTGACGGCAGAGGAGGCGTAGGACCCAATCATCAAGGCGATAAACGTGGAGCGCAGGTCACCAAACATGTTGGGAAGCTGCAAGACACGAAAAGGGAGAGCTGAGCCCGGGGGGGGGGGGGGGGGGGGGGGGGGGGGGGGGGGGGGGGGGGGCCGGGGAGGGGGACGGGAGGAACAAAGACAGGGGAGGAGGGGAACAGAGGTTCGGGACACTGGCAGGCTTCGAAGCCCACCCGATCTCTTCCCCGTGGGCTGAGAGATTCAGATTTGTCCAAGGGGTAATTATGCTCACTGAGCGCTTCTCCTTCCTGGAGTGAGATGGGGGCGGGAGTCAGGCAGACCTCAGCTTCCAGATGTCATTAGGTTTCCTGGCTGGCAAGGGTGGCCTCCACTCTCCTCCCCCTGCCTGGCACAGGCCAGGTCCCTCTCCTCTTTCCAGGGTTACCCTGATAAGCCAGAGAGCCGACGCTGTGGGCCTCCGACGCCTCTCAAAGGGAACAGGCGGGCGGAGGATCTATTTGGGGATATGAGCGTCATTTCATAAATATAAGGCTAGCGTCCCAGAAAGACCAGATGTCAGCAAAAGCTGCATTGGCATTTGGAGAGCGTGCATGCGTGTGGCATGCGTGCGTAGGTTTCTGGAAGGCGCCCAGCAGAACCCTGCAGTTGCCACAGAACTGACAGGGAGGAGGTACTAGGATTCCCCCATCTGCATCTCCAAGTGCAAATAGGGAATTCTCCCTCCATTATTTTGCCAAAAGGTCAGCACCTGGACAGTCCAACGGGGCTGCTCTTGGCCACTCCCGTGAGCCCAGGCTGGGTGGAAAGCAACAGAAGGGCCTATATGATCATGACTTCCTGGCTGAAACTCTTGGCGATTCCACGTAAACCCAGACGCAGAAAACCACTGCAACACATCAACACCTTTCTAGCGTCAAACAGGCGTGTACTGTCTTCCCCACCAATCACCGGGCCATGCCTCTGTTCCAACATGGAGAGGGAGACGGCACCCCACTTGTGAAGGCTCTTGTCCACCCCACCCCCCATGGGCCTGGCACTGAGGGTAGCTGTCTGGAGGGTGAGGCCACCTGCTTCCCTGGGGTCAGGTGTTCGTGTCGGCCTCCTCTGACACTCTCTGCCCTGTTGGTCTTACGGGGAACACATCTTAGCTACCGGCCAGAGAGTCTACTATTGCCAAAAGAGGCTGGGCACATTTCTAAAGGGGAACTGGTGTGCTAAGACTAAGTGTGATCAGACGTCTCGCTTTTTAACAATTTAGCAACGTCCCATGGCGTTTTAAAATTAAAATAAATATATCACAATACTATTTTTGCATTCTACGAAAAATTTTGTTGCTCCATATAGACCAAATTTTTAATCAAGAACTCCATCCCCCGCCTCCCCACCCCTGGTCAATGGTGTCCCATTTTAAAAAATCTGGTCCCTTTAGGTCTTGATTGAGTGCCATACCTGCCCCCTCATCATGTCTGGGGTTAAAAGTCACGTAAACAAAATGAAAAGGAATTGTCGTGCTTCACAACAAAACAAACGACTCTTCAGCGGGACAGTGAGGCGAGGATGTGCAGCATGGAAGAGATGTTTTGCTTTTTTGGGCATCACTGCCCTCTGGTGGGAGTAGGAGGCCCAGCCTTGCTCCTGGAGAGCTGCTGCTGGATTTGAACCGCCAAGCCTGTGGGCCGCAGTCCCGCACACAACCACTACGCCACTGGGGCTCAGCCCGAGATGTTTTGGTTTTTTTTGCAAATCGCACAGCTGATTAGGAACGAGAATATAGAAAGCGCTCCTGTACCTCAAGAAGAAAAACACAAATAACCAAATTCCCCAAATGGAGACAGGACCTGACTGGGCACAGGTCCCCAAGGAAGACAGTCCCATGGCCAGTGAGCACAGGAGGAGACCCTTGCCACCATGAGTTCATAGGGAAATCACGTTCTGCCCATGAGGGTGGCTGACATCAAAACGGAGGATGACAGTTGTGGGCAAGGAGGTGGGAAAATGAAGACCTTTGTATACCACTGGTGAGACAATAAAATGGCGCAGCCACTTTGTAAAATAGATAGCTCTTACATGGTTCTGTGTAGAAGAGTTACCGGGCGACTCGGCAATTCTAAACCTAGCTAAGTGTGAGAGGCAGCTTCAAAAACTGTGTGTGGAAAAATTCCATTCTCGCTGAGCCCTGGGGGTGTAAGTGGTTGTGTGCGGGACTGCAGCCCGTGGGCTTGGTGGTTCAAATCCAGCGCCCGCTCTCAGGAGCAAGGCTGGGTAGCTCCCACGACCACCAGAGGGCAGTGATGCCACACAAAAAAATTGAAAAAAAATTCCATTCTCAGGGGCTGAGCCCTGGTGGCGCAGTGGTTGTGTGCGGGACTGCAGTCCACGGAGTTGGTGGTTCAAATCCAGCGCCCGCTCTCCAGGAGCAAGGCTGGGCTTCCTACTCCCACCAGGGCAGTGAGGCCACACACAAAAAAATCCCCTTTTCTTCTCATTTCATCTTTCCACAAACTTTTTGAAATGCCATCACATACTAAGACAGATGATGACATATGTCCATATGCCGTCAACAAAAAACATGTTTATGACTGTATATGCACGAGTCAGTCTCTTTTAGTTTAGAAAATTACATTTGTGCTTAGTTTTTAAAAATGGATGTTCACGTGATGAGGTTGGGGAACTATAATAAAAGGGCTTTTGTCTTTACTTGCTATGATTCAACATGTTTCTGTAAAAGTAGGCGATAGCAGTTTTTAAATCAAACATTTTTTGGGGGGGCATCGCTGCCCTCTGGTGGGAGTAGGAGGCCCAGCCTTGCTCCTGGAGAGCTGCTGCTGGATTTGAATTGTCAACACTCTGGGCTGCAGTCCGCACGCAACTACTACGCCACCGGGGCTCCTCCCTAAATCAAACATTTAAAATTTAACACAATTCCATCCAAAAATACACTGTTTGATAGGAGGCACTTTTAAAAATAGCTGAAAAGTAGACACAAGATAGCTATCTTGGGCTGAGCCCCGGTGGCGTAGTGGTTGTGCGCGGGGCTGCGGCCCACTGGGATGGAGGTTCGATTCCAGCTCCACGGAGCAAAGGCTGGGCCTCCTACTCCCACCACCTGAGGGCAGTGATGCCCCCCCCCCAAAAAAAAAGATAGCTATCTTATCAACTGGTGAACGGATAAATGAAATGTAGCATAACCACACAATAAAATACTATTCATCCACAGAAAGAGGTGAAGCACACATGGGCCCTAAGGACCAGTAAGAGAGTAATGACCCCAGGAGGGTGGGGAAAGGTAGAGGGAGAAAGAGGAACTGATCACAACGCTCAACATGTAACCCTCTCACCATGTAGATGAACAACAGAAAAGTGGGTGACGGGAGACAGCGGTTGGTGTAAGAACTGAAAAAATAAGTTATAAATTCTCACGGGTTCATGAGGGAGGGAGGGGAAAAATGAGGAGCTGAAACTAAGTCTCAAGCAGAAAGAAAATGTCTTGAAAATGATGGCAACATATGTACAAAGGTGTTTGACACAATGGATGTGTGTGTGGATTGTGTTAAGACCTGTAAGTGGGGCTGAGCCCCGGTGGCGTAGTGGTTGTGCGCGGGACTGCGGCCCACTGGGACGGAGGTTCAATTCCAGCAGTGGGGCTGGGCCTCCTACTCCCACCACCGGAGAGCAGTGATGCCCCCCCCCAAAAAAAAGACCTGTAAGAGAGCTCCCAGTAAAATACTCTTTTTTAAAATGAAGTATACTGATACATGTTACAACGTGAACACACTTTGACAACACTAAGCTAAGTGAAAATATTATGAGAAGCCAAATACAAAAAGCCCATATGTTGTAAGATTCTATTTATATGAAATGCCCACAGTAGTCAAATTCATAGAGTCGGAGAGTAGAATGGTGGTTGCCTGAGGCTTGCAAGGGGAGTTTGTGGGTAAGTGGGGAGAGACTGCTAATAGATAAAGGGTTTCTTTGGCAGTCGATGGAAGGGATTGCAGTGCGGGCGGTCTAACTTCCCGAATATACGAAAACCATCGTACGGCATGCCTTAAATGGCAGTACTACAGCATGTAAATTACATCTCAGCAAAGGTTAGCTAAAAGAAAAATTAGTGGTAAACAAGTGGCCATCTAGCTCAGAAGCAACAAAGCCCACATGGAAGAAACACACCAGCCCATCCTCTGAGGCGTCGAAGGGATCAGATATCAGTCATCAAAGAACTAAAAATTATATCATTGTGAGTGACGGGAAGTACAGATTGGGGACCCAAAGCCCATCTGTAGGTAATGGGACTTCCCCTTACAGAAGGGTCACGGGGAGGAGACGAGCCAGTCACGATGCAGTGTAGCAACGATGGCGAAACTGGGAGGGTAAAGGGAAGGTGGGGTAGAGGGAAAACCGATGATAAGGTCCTACATATGATTTCCTCCTGGGTGCAAACAACAGGGAAGTGGATGAAGGAAAACATCAGACAGTGTAATATGTGGCAAAAAAAAATAGTAATATATAAAGTATTGAGAGTTCATGAGGGTAGAGAAGTGGGGAGGGAGGGGAAAAATGAGGCGCTAATACCAAGGGCTTAAGTGGAAGGCAAGTGTTTTGAGGATGATGAGGGCAACAAATGTTCAGATGTGCTTTGCATACAACGGATGGATCGTGATAAGAATTGTGGGGCTGAGCCTCAGTGGTGTAAGTGGGTGAGTGCGGGATTGCGGCCCGCGGACTTGGCGGTTCAAATCCAGCTGCGGCTCTCAGGAGCGGCACTGGGTAGCGCCCACAACCACCAGAGGCAGTGATGCCCCCAAAACAAAACAAAAAAAAAACAACAACCACAAAAAAAAAATTGTGCGACCCCAATAAAGTGATGTTAAAAGAAAAAAGGAAAATTAGTATTTAGATGTTTTGAGGTGGCAGGATTGTAACGAAACATGGCCTGACCTGAGGGACTAAGTCTGGGTGGCTGGCCAGGATCGCCAAAGAATTCCCACCATACAAAGATCTCTTCTTCCAGGTCCCACGTAGAGTGGCCCTCTGTCCTTCCAGACTTCAGAAGAAGGGTCACAGGGGGAGCAATTCACCCCAGCAGGAAATGGATGTGTGCCCAGCACCCCTCAATAGACACTTGAGGTGCTCCGTCCGCTTTAGGTCTCAAGCCCAGACACTGGGCCTGCTCCACACTGGCTCCTCCTGCTTTGTAGGGTCCAGCCTCCAGGGCCATGACCATCCACAGAAAAAGCCGAAGAGGCACTTTGCTTGTGCGGAAGGTGCGGGCAGTGTCTGCCTGAGATGCCACTGCTGCCAGCACAGGTGAAGGAAGAGAGATCGAAGCGGTGAGTGCCAGCCCACCTGGAAGAACAGCTGGAGGTCAGGAGTCTGGGATGAAAAAGGCCACCCAGGAAAAGCCTGCGGCGTTACACACGGGGGCTTGCCTGTGGGCGCAGAGAGTGGCACCAACCTCTTCATCACGCCTCAGGGAGGCGCCAGAGAAGTAAACCGCTGACCAGCTAACCCTGACCTCCCTGAGGAGAGGCCTCTTTCTACGTACCCACGGGCGACAAGCCCCTCACACTCGCGCCTGGACGGGTGCAGGGTCGTCCCGGCTAGCCTCCTTCCTATCGAGCCTCTCCTTGCCTGGCACGCCCCTTACCAATACCAAGGACATGCAGGGCCATTCCCAGTGGGGGACGGAGTCCACATATACCACACTGTGCAGCTCCCACCTGTGTTCAAGTTACGCTTTCCCTCCACCCCCCTCAACTGTCAGATGAGCAGTAATGTTCACTATGGGAGAGTTTGCACAAAGCACACATTCAGAAAGCATTACGTAAGAGCCACCCTAAGAGAGCCAGGCTACCATTTTGATAGACTTCTCTTCTGTCTTTTCCCTGTAAATCCACCGGATGCAGCGGAGTCAATTCCAACACGTGGTGACCCATCACCCCCAGCTAGGCTGCGTGCAGGGAGCGGGGCCTCCTGGCCACGGAACCGGAATGTGGAAGCTGTTGAAGCAGGGCCGTGCGGCTCAATTATCTTATAAACATTTTCATTGTCACTGACTGCACGAGAGAGGTTTTCTCATGTCACTGCATTTTTCTCCAATGTAATTTGGAATGGCTAATCTTAAACCATACATTCCACCCCATGAGACACAGCTGACCATAAGATGCACCCAGTGTTTTTTTTGGGGGGGGCATCACTGCCCTTTGGTGCTCGTGGGAGCTACCCAGTGCTGCTCCTGAGAGCTGCCACTGGATTTGAACCGCCAAGCCCGGGGGCCGCAGTCCCGCACTCAACCACTTACACCACCGGGGCTCAGCCCTCAACACACCCAGTTTTTAGAGGAGGAAAACAAGAAAAAAAAAATTCTGAACCAAATAGTACCAGCATACTAAAATATTCTGGGGTACCACACCTACGGACCATAAGATGCACCCTCATTTTCCCCCACTTTACAGGTGGGGGAAAAGGGTGTCTTATGATCCAAAAAATATGGTAGTTCTTTATCTGGCTGATGTGTAATTTATACACAATTTCTCTGATAATTGAACATCTAGTCCTTTCTAATTCTTATCATAAATAGCATTTCAATGAACAAAAGGGTCAATAGATGTACATATAGTTACTGTGGGGGCTTCAGAAAAGTAATTCCAAAAATGCCATTATTTTTTCATTCAATTTCCCAGCGACTCTTTGAAGCCCCCTCCAAAGAGTTCCTTAAGATAAATTTCTCTTGGCGGAATCACTAGGCAAAAAGGTAATACCTTTGTAACACCATGAGATGCTTTTTGCCAAACTGACTCCCAGAAAAATGACACCAACTGTCGCCCTTTTCACCACACCCACACCAACATTATGTTATAAATATATATATGTATATACATATATATAAGTCATTTCCTCAATAGGTGAGGAGTATTCTTGTTTGTGGTTGTAGGTCCACTTTCTCGTGCATGTGGATGAAATGAAACAGACTGAGAGTTGCCTCAAAAACAATCTGATCCTCCAATAAAATGATTTATAAAAAATTTTTAAAAGGAGGGAAAAAGGGCTGAGCCCCAGTAGCGTAGTGGTTGTATGCAGGACTGAGGCCCACTGGGTTGGCGGTTCAAATCCAGCAGCACCTCTCCAGGAGCAAGACTTGGCCTCCTACTCCCACCAGAGGGCAGTGAGGCCCCCCCAAAAAGAAACAAAACAAAACAAAACAAAAAGACACTGTTGATGGAGGAGAAGCAGGAGGAGGTAGAAATGAAATAAGACTGCTCATGAGTTGAGAATTGCCGAAACTACAAGATTGGGTAGATGGGGTTTATGAGCTTACTCTCATACCATGTGTGCTTAATGATTAAAAAAGGGGAGAAATAGATTTATTTTATTTTTTTTGAGGGGGGGGGCATCACTGCTCTCCAGTAGTGGGAGTAGGAGGCCCAGCCCCATTGCTGGAATTGAACCTCTGTCCCAGTGGGCCGTAGTCCCGCGCACAACCACTATGCCACTGGGGCTCAGCCCGGGGAGAAATAGATTTGATGACTAATGACTTTGAACAAAAATACAAAGACAAATACAAAAAATTTTTTAAAAAGGTCTTTTTCTTTTCAGTCATTTCACAATGGATGGATGGATGGATTGTGTTAAGAACTGTACAACAAAAAGAACTGTACAATCCCCCAATAAAATTTTTTTTTTTTTGGAGATTTTTTTTTGGGGTGGGGGGGCCATCACTGCTCTCCGGTGGTGGGAGTAGGAGGCCCAGCCCCACTGCTGGAATTGAATCTCCGTCCCAGTGGGCCGCAGTCCCGCGCACAACCACTACGTCACCGGGGCTCAGGCCCAATAAAATATTTTTAAAAAACCCAAAACCAGTCATTTATCATCTTCGTCCTTCATTTCTAAGTGGGCTGTGCGTCATGTTACTGTGGGTTTTGTAAAGGCTCAATCATTGAAAGACATCCATCATTTATCCATATACTGCTAGTAAGTTTTCTTAGTTGGTCTTTGACCTTCTTCTTAGCTAGTGTTATGTCATCAGTGGAGGATTTTTAAATAAGTGGTCAAAATCTGTGTTCCAGCTCTTAAGGATAATGAGGGCTCATGTTGATCTCAGATGAAATCTCCCCAAAAAGAACACCAAAGGTGACCTTGATGGGAGAAACCCAAGGCGGACACAGCCTGGCCAGGGTCCATGCGTGGTCACAGGAGAGAAGCAGGCCCCGGCAAAGGCAGACATTCATTATTTTGATCTTTTTAATACTAATTATATTTTATCCTTTAAGCTGCTTCCTTCCTCCTCTTCCTCCCAAAGCTGCCAATCCGGCCAATTTCCCCCTCTTCTGTGCCTAGGGGCAGCGGGGCAGCAGATTTTCCTCATTAGTAAGTGATCATATAACCACAGCACTTTTTTTTTAATTCCCCCTACATCTGCTTTCTTTTTCTAGACCATCTTATTGGCATTAAACCCACACATCACAAAATTCAACAGTTAATCATGACGAGAAGAGTTGTACCATCATCACCCTAGTCAATTTTAAGACATTTTCTCTCTCTCTCTCTCTCTCTCTCACACACACACACACACACACACACACACACACACACACACACTGTTAAATCGCTGTTTAGCTGAGTTGTGTAATCACATCAGTTCTAAAGAGTGCTCCCCTCCCCCTCCCACAGACAGCATTTGCTTCCTCAACTCCATCCCCCCCAACCCCACTCTCTTCCCTATTATGCCTCTAGTCCTGTGCTGGAAAATTGAAAAGAAACAGCAGAAAGAAAAAGTGGTAAGGACAGAAGAATAACAATAATACAGAGATAAAAATACAAATCATGAGTAAGACAGGAAGGACCACCGTGAATATGTAAGAGGCCAGAGAAGGCATTCCCGCCCCCCACCCCCCCTCCGGAACAAGCAAGAAATGCTCACCCTAGAAGAGTCCCGTGGGGCTCTGCCTGAGGCTTCATCGGGCAGGATGCTCTGCAGATGGGCTTTGGGTTCCCACTGTCCTCCACGCTTTGCACAAATTGGATGCTCATACTCGTAACTCTTGATAATTTTCCCTTCGTCGTCTTTTAATTCTGTTATTGTCATCTTTGGGCTACACGGGCCGGTATGCTTCTTGCCTGTGGACTTTGTTGATTGCTTGTTTGAAATAGAAGCCTGTAAGACCCCAGGCACTGTGCCGCTTGCTGGCTGGGCACCTCTACTCCCTTCACCACACTTTGCTGTAGCGCCCTGATCTGCAGCGATCTCTTCATGAAGGTGAGTGCTGGGCAGGACCATCTTAGCAGAACTCATGGTCCTGGGATTGGGACTAGAGTTAAGTGGGAGCCCAGCATCCACCCGCTTGTCCCTGGGAGCAGCATGACTCGGGCTTTATTTTGGTGGTCGTATTAGGACACATTCAAGACCCTCTAAGACCAACTATCCCAACCACAGCCACGAACCAACGGGCAGAAATCAAGAGGCAAACGAACGAAAACAAGCACACTAAAGGCAGGGAAACAAAACCCCTGTTGAGACAGAAAGGAGAGTCACTCCACCCCCCCCCACCCCGTGTTATATATTTGACTTGAACTTAAAAAGGTGTTTTTCTGTGTGTGTGTGTGTTTCATGGGGAAAGAGAAAGAGGAGAAGTAGCCAGAGCGCAAAAACTCAAAACTTATGTGGTGCACATTCATTCTGATGCAGGGTCTTGAAGTGAGGGGAAGCTAGGTTGAGAGGCATTTTTGGGGGGCTTATCATTGCCCTCTGATGAGAGTGGGAGGCCCAGCCTTGTTCCTGGAGAGCTACTGCCGGATTTGAAATGCCAAGCCAGTGGGCCGCAGTCCCGCACTCAACCTCTACGCCACCGGGCCTCAGCCGCCGAGAGGCACCCTTTAATGCCTACTCTCTCCCGTGTGATCTCTAAGTCTTCTCTTAAACAGTCTTAAAACAACCGGAGGGAAGAGTCGCTTGACGATCCCCAGTTGTTGCTGGTGACATGCCATCGTGGCCACTTGCAGCCGCCCCCCCCCCCCCGCCGCCCCCCAGCCCATGCACAATGAGCTCAGATTCTGGGGACTCACAGGGTTGTTGCTAGCAGCTTTGGGGAGATCACCCAAAGCCCACCTTCCCAGTCCCCCTTTGTCTGGAGCTCCACGGGAAACACAGAGCCTCTAGTGAAAGACAGGAGGAGGCTGTGCTGCAGGATCATGGGGGGGGAGGGCGGTGACGACGGGGAGTCGAATGGAAGGCAGGAATTTCACCCCTGCACTCCCATCTCCTTCATTTCATGGGTACAGAAGGCAAAAAACAAAACGCAAACAACCCTGAGAGAGCAAGAGCAGTCAAGGAACTCCTCTGGGTGGAAGAGGGTCTGGGGCTGACACCAGGTCAAGCCTACCTGCAGAGTGGGCGGGGGACACGGCCTCTTGGAGCCTGCCATGGGGCCCATGGACACACAGCATCGCTGGGGCCTCTGGCCATTGCTCTCATTGCTCAGGCCCAAGAGTGTTTTTCTGTGAGCATCCTGTCTGTTCCCCTCTGGAAACCTCTCTTAGAAGTTTCGGCTGCTCTTCTTAGACCCTCGATCTAAGAAGTCCCTTGGTCCAGAGCCCCACCTTCAGGGGGACGGCCGCTGCCTGAGGGCTCTCACGGGCTCCACCTCTGTCTGTGTCTCCTCCCCGCTGGCTCCCTCTCACAGCACAGAGGCCGAGGGCACGGGCACCTGACTGCTGGGTGCCCTCGTGCAGACCTCAGGGGCCTGTTGGCAAGGTCAACGTCAGCCCCGCTGCCAGGTAGAAAGCTGGGAGCTGTTCTGCTCTGCAGACATGCTCAGCAGACGCTGCTTCCTGCCCCTGGATTTACAACGGTGGGGGGGGGGCTCCCTACTCTTGGCTCCGGGGTGCTTCCCGCAGCAGCCACCCCTCCTGTCTCTGTGCGGGTGGAGGTTGCTGGAGTGTGCCTGGCTAGATGCCACCCACCCCCCTGGCCCGAGCTCGGCTTTGCTCCCCTCTGGCTTCACCACACAGGGATGCCCGTGACTCACTCTCCCGGCCCCTCTGTTGTGCTATAAACAGGCCAGGCTGGGTGACCTTCCCAGACAAGAAAACAGCAGCTGCTGGGAGCCCCACCCCTGGACTTCTGGAGACGGAGCAAGTGTGCTTCTGGTGGGCCCCCGAGAGAGACTTGGGCCCCAGGTCTGGGGGGAGTGGGGGAGTCCCTCCCTGCCTGGGAGTCCCAAGGTAGGCCTGGGAGGCTGCTGGTGGGCAGGGACAGGACCACTGGTTGTCCCCTTGGCCCGGGTGCCTTTCATGGTTGACCAGCCCAGGGGGCACACAGCCTGACCCTGGGGGGTTTTGCACACAGCCTGGGTGGGCGTGGAGTCCAAGAAGTGGGGAGACAGCTGGCATTCTGGCCCTTCTGTCACCTCCCAAGGGAAGCCCCCTCCTCAGAAGGTTGACCCGCCCCCCCACCCCCCTCGAGAGTTTGACGCTCCAGCACTGGCCAGTGCCCCAGCACTAGTCTAGACACTGGAAGTCAGCAAAGCTGATCTGCTGTTTCCAGGCAACCTCCGGCTCGGCTCGGAGCGGCCACCAGGGCCAAGGGGAAGGTCCTTGTGGTCACCTTTCCACTTCACATACCAGCCCTGCTATGCCCCGCGGCACACGCTGTCCAGCCCCGAGTGGGTCACAGGTGGGAGCAGGTGCACCGGGCGGACCCCTCCCGGGGATGGGGGATGGGGAACTTGTCCCCAAGTTGCCGGAATCAGCTGACTGCTTCTGGCTCCCAAGGCTTGGGAATCAACCGGGAAGCAGGAAGGCAGAGGTGACTTGGGAGCCAGAGCAACCTGCTTACCTGGCACCAGGACTCCCCTGGGTGGGGGCGGGGGGGGGGAGCTACTGGCAGGAATACTGGCTCCCCCCCTCACTGGAAGCACTCACTTTCTTCTCGACCCAGAATCCTCAACCCCCCTCAGGGATTTAAATAGGGAGCCTGAGCCTGTTCTCATCGCCCTGCCCTCTGTGTCCAGCTCTCCAGGATGGAAAGTCAGGCTGCGAGGAATCCAAGCAGGGGGAAAGCCCCCCTCCAGGAAGGTTTCACAGGGAAACCCAGGAACCCCTGGTGCCAGGACTCAGCTGGGAACTGCCTGTTCCACCCACCCGGACAGGGGTCAGAGCAATGAAGTGGAAAAGATATTTTCAAAACGCTGGCTGCATCCACTCACATCTCTAAGCAACCCGGGCCTGAGAGTGGGCGTTGGGCGGCCCGCAGGCCCCACCTCGGCCGCACCTCGGCTGCTGCCTCTTGTTTGTGCTCCAGCCACTGGAGCGCACTAACGCGTGAGGCAAACAGACCCAGGCGCGTGGTCCAGATGCCCCGGGAGTGGACTGAGGCTCTGAGCCGGGGGGGGGGGGGGGGGGGAACTCCCCTCCACCTCAGAGTGTGCTCTGCACCCAGCGAGGGTCCTCCCTGCTGAGGATGTCTTGGGGCCTTTCAAGAATCAACCCACCTAGCCGGGATCCACACAGCTTCCCAGCCTCTAGCCTAAGCAATCTCCCCGGGAGGGCTCCTTGGCCACGCTGGGGGCCCCTCTTCACCACGGGGGAGGGCCACAGCTCAACAGCCCCGGGGAGCCCCACAGAACCTCCTGGGACTCAGAAAGTCCCCCCAAGGAAGGTTTGCAGGGCAATGTGTCCTCCAGATTCCAGGGCTATTGTGGAACGGGGCTCCCCAGCTCCAAAGGGGTTGGTCGAGGACACTCCTAAAATAGACCCCAGAGACCCCTCTCTCCCCCATCCTAGAATGTGAGTGGGTGCCACACACAGAAGGGGCCACCGTGCTTCCAGCTCGCCGGCGTCTCGGGAAACTGACCCTGACAGTTCCGCCGCCCTTCAAAGGCGGGGCCGTGTCCGAACGGGCTCAGCTGTGCTCAGCAACCGCATGGGCCAACCCCTCAGCCTTGCTCAACAACAGCCTGGCGCCGGCCGTTCCCCACTCCAGGGTCGGCCCCAGGGAGGGACAGCTGCCCGAGGCCTTGTAAACCGCCCAGGACAGGGAAATGCCCAAGAAGATGCCAGGGGCGGGGTGGGAGGCCGAAGGATGGCTTTGCAGAGTGGTTCGCGTTGGCCAGTGTACGCGAGGGTGAGGCGGCAGGATGTGGGGTGAGAGGGTGGGTGTCAGCCCCTGCCTGCAGGCAGGAAGTAGTGAGTTAGCAGCTTCTTGGAGCCTCCAGATCAGGGATCAGCAAATGGTGGTGGAGTGATGATGTTGTTGTTTCTGGTAAAGAGCCAGACACGACATACTTGAGGCCTTGACGGCGACCCAGCTTCTGTTGCTAAAGTCTCTAAACCTGGCCACGGGAGCAAAAAGCGGCCATAGCTCATATGGGAGGGAAGGAGTGACTGAGGGAGTGGGCCCGTGTCCCAGGAACCCAGGCCTGGGCTGGATTTAGCCAGGGGCCTTTGCTCTAGACCCAAAAAGAAGGGGGACCTCAGCGCACCAGCCACCAGCCTCCCTGACACAGATCTCTGGGAACCAAACGCTTTTCATGACGATCAGAGCATTTTCTCACCTGGCCACTCTCTCTTGTCTGTGTGTCTTTTTAGCTCCCAGTGGGAGAGTGAGGCGGAATGGGGGGCACTCCTGCCAGGGCCGTGCTTCTGAACTTCACAGACCTATTTCAGGCAGATGGATGAAAGCACTGGGCCCTCCGCCCAGGCAAAGGAGCCGCAGAGCATGTGTGCAAGCACACACACACACACACACACACACACACACAACACCTACGCATTGCACATACCATGCATACACCCTCACAGATACACAGTTCTTGACACGTCGTTTGTGTGTGTGTATGTGTGTGTGTGTGTGTGTGTGCACAGCCCTCTGAAAACTTACCCACAAATCACCTGGAGACCTGAATATCTCTCGGCCCCTGGTTCTCTCAAGAGAAAGAGCCAATTTCTTTTTGTTTTGTTTTTTTGGGGGGCATCACTGCCCTCTGGTGGTGGGAGTAGGAAGCCCATCCTTGCTCCTGGATTTGAACCTCCATCCCAGTGGGCCGCAGTCCCGTGCACAACCACTACGGCCACCGGGGCTCAGCTCTAAGAGCCAATTTCTTTATCTATGAAAGAACTCTGGCAAATCACTTAAACACATTTTTTTTTTTTAGGGCATCACTGCCATGGTGGTGGGAGTAGGAGGCCCATCCTTTGTCCCTGTGGAGCTGAAACCTCCGTCCCAGTGGGCCGCAGTCGCACACAATGACTACGCCACCGGGGCTCAGCCCCAACACATTTTAAAAATAAACAATGCTCTGGAAAAATAGGCACAGAGAAGCAACAGAGTAGCGAGAAGACAGGACCGCCCTGATCGTTTTAAGGAGATAGAGAGCTGCCTCACCCTACCACATCCTACTAAGTCATCCTGGCAGCAGATTGTTAAAACACATTGATGGGGAGGCATGGGGGTGGGGGCACTTTCCTTTATGCTGGTAGGATTGTATCTGTCTATAACCTTTCCGGAAGACAATTATTTGACTGTCTATTTTTATATTCAAAGGTAAAGCTCACCCATCCCTCTGGCCCAGCAATTCCACTTCCAGGAATGTACCTTACAGAGATGCTCATATTCGCTTCAGCAGCACTCATACATCAGAAACATTGGAAACCAACCTAAGGGCCCATTAATGGGAAATAAATTATGGTATGTTTATGGCACTGCCGACTGGTGAGGTAGAAATCTAGAGGTCGAAATAATGAGGGGGGTCACGAAGTTATAACAGAAAAGATGTCAGAGACAGCGCGCTCTGTGAAAAGGCTGTGTTACAGTATTTATGGAAAAGAGATTAACATTGATACTAAGCAGGCTTTTAAAAAAGGTGGCTGGGGAAATAGATCCCACATCGATGGAGGTAGGCTTAAAGAGTTCATAGCCTTTGTGAAACGTTGAGGTCTTAAAGTGAAAACCTTTTGTTCTTCTTCTTCTTCTTTTTTTTTTTTAAATAATCTTAAAGGGCTGAGCCCCAGTGGCGTAGTGGTTGTGCGCGGGACTGCGGCCCACTGGGATGGAGGTTCAATTCCAGCAGTGGGGCTGGGCCACCTACTCCCAACCACCAGAGAGCAGTGATGCCCCCCACCCCAAAATAAATAAATAATCTTAAAAAGAATTCTTGTGGTTCGAACTTAGGAAGAAAGGTCTGATGATCTACTTTCAGAAGATGATCATGGACTGCCCCATGAGGGAGCACACACAGAGCCAGTCAACTTGGTGGCAACTGATCTGAGTTGTCCTCCCTCCCTCCCTCTCTTCCTTCCTTCCACTTTCCTTCCTTCCTTCCCCCTAACAAGCCAATTGCTGCTGAACTGATATTCATGGAGACCTCGTGTGTGTCCGAGTCCAACTACGCTCCACAGGGTGTTCAACGGGTGATCTTTGGGGGCTTTCTCCCAGGGTCCTCCCGGGTGGACTCGCACGTTCTCAACAGCCAGACCTCCAGTCAGCAACAGAGAGTGTTGGCCGGCTGACGCAGCCTGGAGACTGCACGGCGCTACCAGCCCTGCCGGAAAGGTTCTTGGGCAGCAATGATGTAGCTCCTCGGAAAGGCTGTCCTGAAGGGGGCTTGGGATATGGTGGTTTATGCCCCCCCTCTCCCCCCGCTTCACCTTTGGCTTTATTACAATCATGCAGCTTTCTGCGTTTCAGAGCCTATGTTTCTCAAGTTCAAGGTTGTTTTTCAGAACTGCCCTGACATAGGCCCAGCATGACTAAAGTGATGGGACGCCCGCCAGGTTTTCATGTTCCATCTCGAGAAACTTTGTCGTTTTCACTCCGTCAAAGAACAAACAGAACCATGACTCGTGTTTCTCAATTCGCACAAGTTACTGGAATCCATGTACTTTCGACAGTTTTAACATATTTGTTGCCGTTTCAACATGTGCTTGTCCCTGGGAACTTGAGAGGGGAGATTTTTATCAGCGTGTGTGTGTGTGTGTGTGTGTGTTAGTGAGACAGAGAGAGAACTTCAAAAAGCTCACGGAAAAGAGAAATACAAGGCTGAGCCCCGGTGGCGTAGTGGTTGTGTGCGGCACTGCGGCCCACTGGGATGGAGGTTCAATTCCAGCAGTGGGGCTGGGCCTCCTACTCCCACCACCGGAGAGCAGTGATGCCACCCCCCCCCCCAAAAGAAAGAGAGAAATACAGGAATGATGTGATCTATTTACCCATTTTTTAAAAGGCTCTGTGTGTGTATATTCAGTAACTTGATTAACAAATACACCAAAGGGAAGAAAGTGTCTCCCTAGAGCACCATCACCGACGGCGAGGAAAGCCAGCTCCCCACAGTGGTGTGGGTCACCCACCTGTGTCTCCCCTCACTCGGCGAGCACCCCCACCTCTCACCTGACACATCTCTCAGGGAGCCTTCCCTTCCCACTGATCCAGACAGGTGTCGGAAGGGCCGACCAGAAGGCATTGGGAAGACCCCACAACTCCACGCCTCGGTACAGACCCTAGAGAAGGTGTTGTGTTATGTTGTGCACTCCCCTTTTCCCTTCACCCACGTTCATCGAGGTCTAGTAGCTGGTTAGCAAGGGCTCTTACTTCCTACCTAAAAGTGGCTTGGGCAGCCATTATGTAACTCAAACCTCGGCGCGCCCATGTTCACCGAGGCCTTGTTCCCAACAGCGAACAGATGACAACAGCCCAAGGGGTCGTCACACACAAAGCTGAAACCTTGGCAGGGTGAAAGCACAACGGGTCCCGGAAACACATCGTGACATGGATGAGCCCTTGTGCTGAGCAAGCTGCGTCAGTGGCGTAAGGACAGACGCTGTGTGCGACCACTGTCACAAACGGTCAAGGGAAAGGTTTGCGCACAGATGCTCTCTGGCGGTGGCCTGGGGTGAGGGGGGACGCAGAGCGGTCACTGGCTAGTGGATGTCGATGCACTTGGGTGAAGGGAAAGGCTCTACATAGAAAGGGGAGTCAGCGCAGCCCCAGGCCGGCCAAAGAAGGCACCGGGAGGCCCGCCAGCGTCCAAGGCAGCAACGGGCGACGTGACGGACAATCATTTAGGAGTGAACACCAAGGGAGATGTGTAAGCTGCACAGATGTGAGATGGGCATGGGAACACACCCACGAGCATACCGAGGTTTGGCAGAGGATCTTTCTACGTACATGCCTGTGCTGCAAATACGCCTATGCAGACAGTAGAACACATAGGGACGAAGCCAGGCAAGCTCCCTGGCCATCACCAAATACCGTAAGGCAGCCGTTCTCAACCTGTGGGTTGAGACCCCTTTGGGGATCGAACGATTTTTTTCACTGGGGTCACCTGATTCTTAACAGTAGCAAGACAACAACAATAAAAAACAACATCAAAATGACAGTTATGAAGTAGCAACGGAAATAATTTTATGGTTGGGTGGGGGCGGGGGGGGGGGTCGCCACAACACAAGGAACTGTATGAAAGGATTGCGGCCTGAGGAAGGTTGAGAACCACTGCCTTAAGGCAGGGGTGTCTAAATGGCGGCCTGCAGGCTGCATGCGGCCCTCCAGGGAATTATTTTGTGGCCCACGATGCTCTGAAGTAACATGAAAACAGAAAATGCTATTATGAAGAAAATAGCGCTGAGGGGAGATGGAGGCAATACCATATACACAATTTCCTCGTTACATTTTATTTCAGAGCATGGTGGGCCACAAAAAATTAACCTCGGTTGGTCGCAAACGGCCTGCGGCCTGCCAGTTTGACACCCCTGCTTTAAGGGACTGAGTCACTGGAATGGAGGGCTTAGTGCCAGGGCCTTGGGGAACATGACATCTAGGTCAACTGGCACAGCAGAGTCCATCAAGACCATGTTCTGTGTTCTACATCCTACATAGGTGAGGAGCAATTGAGGCCTTAACATCTTGTGAGCAGCTGGATGACATCCAAACTATTGGTCTTCTCCCACCCAGAGCAAGGAAGAATGAAGAAAATCAAAGACTCCAGGAAACAATTAGGTCAAATAAGGAATGGACCACATGAACCCCTCTCCAATGCCCTGAAACCAGTGGAACTAGATGGTGCCCAGCCACCACCACCAACTTCACGGATTGGCTCACAACCCAAAGCCCTGGATCACGGGGAGAAAAGCATCGGGCAAAGTCCACAATCATAAAAAATGACCAGACCTTCTGGCCTGATGGAGACTCCAGGAACCACTGAGATTAGGACCCTTAGAGACCCTTCCGATTGGGACTTAACCCACCCCGGGGATCACCTTTCAGTCAAATAGACCGGTCTATACAGTGAACACTCACGGTGATGACCGGCTCCCCGGAACAATCCACCAACCCCAACCCACGGGGCAGTATGTGGCCCCGAACGAGGCTCCGAAGGCAGGAAGGAGCTAGGCAAGATGGGTGAAACCCAATGGGGAATCCAGGACCCCCTGCTGTCACTGTTGCAATCGAAACTAGTCACAATGCAGAGCACAAACAAGTTGTCCATCTGTTCTGTAAACCGTCATCCAAACCACAAGGCCCCAAACCAAGCCCCTGCCATTGAGTTGACAGAGACCCAGAGTGAGTGACCCCACAGGACAGCGTGAGGCAGCCAAAAGCAAGAGGGCCCCGTGGCCCCGTGGCTGCCACGGTGGGCTCAACGGAAGAGCCGCGGAGAGTTGTCGCGGGACCGGGCTGGGTCTCAGCGTGTCGGAGCCAGCTCGGCCACCTGACACCACCTGCCCCACCAGGCTTGATAGGTGGTAAATAAAATGCTCCAAAAGACCGAGGGACAGACAATGGGCGCAGCCTGGCCTCAGGCTCGCAGCCTGCAGGCGAGCGGTCACTGAAATGCCAGGATTTCCTCGTGGACCACGCGTGACCCAGGGAGTCCGAAGCCCGAGAGCCCCCCAGATTGCAGTGCTGGGTGCTGGTCCATAGAGACCTGTTCACGGGGAAACCAGGTCAGGTCCAGTCTTCCCCAGGACCACAGTCTCTTTGAAGAGCCCATTCCTGGGCTTTCCCAGCACCCAGTTTTGAGTGGCACTTGGACCTGACCAGGATGGCCTACAGAGCACGCCCTCCTGTCCACTGGGCCAGCCTTGTTGGCCGTCTCTGGCTTCATTTCTTTCAGCCTACACCTGCCTTCAGCCTCTCCCACCTCCAAAGGCCTTCTCAAGCTTCCCATAAAGAGACATCCCTGGGGGGTGGGGGGGTATGGAAGGCGGGTCAGGACCAAACAAAACACCTCCCTTCTCGGGAGCGTTCTCAGGCCCAGTGCACCATAGCCAAGCAGAAGAGGCACCAGTCCTCCCCTGAGTGTGCCTCTTTCATTCTGGACGGGACAAAGGCCAAGGGCTGGGGTGACTCCAAAGAATCCCCCAAACCTGTTTCTAGGTTGCACTGTTAGCCGGAGTTCCCGGAGACCGTGGAGCTGGTCATGGCTGTCCGGGAGAAGCAGAGCAGAGAGAGGGCGTGGGGGCTTTGCCCTCCCGACTCCCACCTGCCCTGGGTCAGGGCTAGTGAGCTGCCTCCTCTGGGCCTCCTCTGGGCCTCCTCTGGGCTAGTGAGCTCTGAGAGCTGTGCCCTGTGGCCTTCGAGCCAGCCTGCCGGCCTCCCCAGGTTGGGGTGCTGTGACCTGGCTTTGCCGCCAGGCCGCTTCGCCAGCGGGCCCTGGGCTGTGGGGGATTGTCAGGCAGCCAGAAGTGGAAGGCGAGGGAACGGAGCCCAGGGAGCTGCCTCGGATCCCCAAGTAGATGAGTGGAGGTCGGACGAAAGGCGACCCTTACCGTTAGTGACGTGAAGGTCATGCACATCCCACCAAAGCCGTTCAGGGACAAGGCGATGAAGATGAGTACGGAGAGAGCTGTAAAGAAACAGAAAGTCCCTCAGGGGGGCAGAGGGAGCAGCCTGAAGAGCCTCAGGGAGGCCGGCGGCTGCTGGGCCCCCTGCGTGGAGCAGGCACCCCACGAACGTCAAATGAATAAACGGCAACCCGCCAGAAGCTGGTGCCCAACACCCAAGGAGGCAGAAGGGACTCCTCCTCGCCTATTGCACGGGGCTGGGTCTCCGGCAGACACATCCTGGTGGCTCTGTGGGTTAAGTGCTGGCTTGGTGACCACACAGACGATAGCCTCCAAAGTTCTAGGGGCAAGTTCTATTCTGTCCCATAGTCGGAGTCGGCTCAGGGGCAGCGGTTTTCTGGTCTGGGGCTCTGTTCTCCTCTGCCCACTAAACGTTCGCGCAGCAGGTCAGAGAACTCTGGGAGCCGCTGGACTCACACCCAAGACCTCGGGGTCCACTGCAGGAGCTGAAAGTGAAGCTCAACTGCCCTCCTCTTGTTGGTTCTGACATCCTGGCCCCACCTGAGTAGGTTGGGGGCCAGGAGAAGAAATCAGGGGCTTCCAAGTCACCTGCTCCGAGAGGACTCGGCCCATGGCCCCTGCAGACACCATGGCCTCCCAGCACCTCGTCCCTCAGGTTAGCTCAGGAAGCCCTTAGGGGCAGGCTAGGTTTGGGGAGGGTGGCAAGCCCTAAGTGCTCCTCTTCGACGCACATTGGGGCAGCTGCTCTCTGGCCCAGCGGCCCATTTGAGACACACAGCTGGGTGGCGGTCTGCCAGACCCCTCCAACTCAAGCAGGGGGAACTCGGCCCAAGAGCACTGCCAGGACAGCCTCCCCACGCCAGGCTCTGGACACCAGGTGGACGGAGGAAGAAAAGTGTACTCACAGTTTGGATTATTGGCTCCATAGGCAATCAGCAGACAGGAGACCGCAAAGCAGGCACTAGAGACGAGCACAGAGGTACGTTACTGTTACTGTTGGTCTCATTTCAGTCCCGACTAGAAGAACATGCCTGTAAGCTCTCTCTCTGTGGTGGTTTCACCCCCTGCTGTCATCGTGAGACTATGCAGCGTGAAGGGGTGGAGTCTAGCGTGCCAAGCAGGTCGCAGCTTGAGGGCCTCATGTTGGAGGCGCCATGGAGGGAAATAGCTCCCTGGAAGCCAGACACCCGCTTTCTGTCTGCTTTGCGTCCCTCTGAGACATGCCTGTTGACACGCCACATAGAGCTACAGTGAAGGAGCCAGAGTCCGGGAGCTGGAGAAGCCACGTGGAGGCCCACACCAGCTCTGAGATGCTTCCAGGGCCACTGGATCCATAAGACTTCCCACCCACTGGCCTGTGTTCTTCCTGCATTCAGCGTCATTGCACGTGTTGCATGAGTCTGAAGAGGAATTTATAGGCCGGTATTGGGCATATGGGCTAACAGCCGACTTGGGGACTGGATCTGGACAATGCTGGGATGTTTTCCTGTACAATTGCTCTTTGGTATAAAGCTCTTTCTTATACACACGAGTGTCTAAGAATTTGACTCTCTAGACAACCCTGACTCACACAATCCCATTTAAATGAACGAGTCTGTGAAGTAGGATTGGCCCCATTTTTTCGTACAAGAGAAACTGAACTCAAAAAGCAGCAATGAGTGAGTCTCCGGCCTCCCCGAGAGGAAGAGGCTAAGCTGGAATCCAACCCCCGAAGACTGATCTCATCGGCCCCACACTGCACTGTCCCTCCTGCTCCCAGGCTGGACAAAGGACCGCTGCTCGCTGGCTTCCTCGATGGCAGAGCCCCAAAGGGCAACCCAGAAGGAATGGCTGCTCCTCCCGCCCCACCTGTCTCTCTGCCCTAGGAACAAAAAGCCCCTTCAGTTCCAGAGAAGAACCAAGTCCCTGCCCTTCCCTGACCCAGGTCCCTGCACGAGAGACCACTGCTCTGAAGGAAGGGCTGGAAGCCCCTGCTGAGAGGACCAGCCGCTTGGTGAACTCACGGGGCCTGGCAACTCCATCAATCAGGGACAAACCACCCAGGGGTGTACCAGGCATGCCACTAAGGTGCCAGGAGTAGGACAAATATGAAAAGTCCTACTTCACCATCTTTTAAGGATGTCATCTGCTTACGCATAGACATTATACAATGTTAAAGAACGTGATGTGTGTACATGGCTTGTCGTTCCCGGTACACGTTTCTGTGGAAAGGACACATGTGACGTCTGTTTTTGTTTTGGGCTAGAGGTGTAAAGGCACAAGGACCTGGGGAGGCAAGGCGGTGGTGGCTGTACAACACGACTGATGTGTCACTGAACTGCATACGTGAAGAAGGCCAAGCTGTGTGATGCGTGTCATTCTTATCTTTAAAAAGGGGCTTCAGAAACCCGAGCATTTCCTGACAAACAACTCCAGCTTTCCAGGCAGGGCTACGGGCCTATGCCTGCAGGGGTTCTCAAACTATGGCCTACAAGCCACATGTAGCCTGCCAAGGACATTTATCCAGCCCGCTGGGTGTTTTTGCCGCCACTGCTGTCCTGATTAGCAGCTGACTCATCCCGGGGCCACAATGAATTTGTTCATAGTTGTTTTTTTTGTTTTTTTGGGGGGAGCATCACTGCTCTCTGGCGGTGGGAGTAGAAGGCCCAGCCCCACTGCTGGAATTGAACCTCCGTCCCCGTGGGCCGCAGTCCTGCGCACAACCACTATGCCACCGGGGCTCAGCCCCCATAGTTTTTTAACTGTAGTCCGGCCCTCCAACATCTGAGGGACAGTGAACTGGCCCCCTGTTTAGAAAGTTTGAGGACCCCTGCTTACTGGCGCCTGGTGAAGGCTACAGTACCTACAGGTTTGGTGGTGGGTGGCACAGGAACCCAACTCTGGGTGGGCACTTGGGGACCCCACACTGACCTGCCCAGCAGCCGGAGCTTCCTCGGGCCATACTTGTCCATGACGATCCCCAGGGGCAGGGTGATGGCGCTAAGCAGGAAGGAGCCCACGGTGAAGGCCAGGTTCAGCATCTCATCCTGGGCCTGGCAGCTGAGCCAGCCGTTCATCCAGGCCACCTCCTCCTGCTCTGGCACGGAGCTGTTAGTGATGTTCTCTGCGTGTGAAGTGGGGACAGGCATGACCCTGGCATCTGGGCAAGGGTTCCCAATGGTCAGAGGGGCTGATGCCCATTCAGAGTCACCAGACTGGGGCTGTGGGCACCCTGAGACTCCCACGGCCCCATAACACCACAAGGTACCCCGGGGGCTCAAGTCACCGGGAGCCATACTGCAGAGATTTTGTGGGGATCCCAGAGCGACCCTTGGCTGGGAAGACAGTACATAGCAAGATTCATGGACCCTTTGCTGGAAAACTCCAAAGAGCTAACGGCCCATCCAAGGTGACTGTGATGAACGCCAAGGAGTCGTGCGCCTGACAAAGACATCTGTGACCCAGGCTGTGCTTCATGTATCTTTGTCATTAAAGAAAGGAAGTGGTACTTTTGCTCCAGAAAAGGTACACTAATTCTTGCTCACAATACCAGGGGCTCCGTGGGTCTGTTCCTTGAGTCCCCGGGCAAGGGTCCCCATATCACCTCTGCCCTAGAAGAGTCCATCTCAGAGCCCCCTGTCTCGGCCGTGAAAACAGACAGCACCAGGACGGGCCAACAGGTCACTCTGGGGAGGAATTCGGTTCGTGGGCCCCCTGCTGGTCTGCTCAGCCCGGATCCCTGGCACACCCTCCACAGGCCGCCCCTCCCTTGCCCGGATGTCACAGCATCAGCCTCAGAACTGCGTCTGCTCTGGGTGGCAGGTCACCTCTTTCTTCTTCCACCCAGGGGAGCATGGGCAGGCCGCTTTCTGGGGCCACACCCAGACCACCTGGCAGGTGCTGGCCTCCCCTCATGGCAGGTCAGCCCTGCTGGTGGGGCGATCGCAAGCTTGGGAGGGGGGGGCTCCAAAGTCCACCCAGCGCCATGACAACCAAAAAAGGGGAGGAAAAAGCACTGCAGTGGAGACAGCAGGGCGGGAACTGGGACTGAGGAAATCTCTGCTCCCTGGGGCTGCCGGGCGGGCGGGCTGAGAGATGCTGACTAATCCTGCAGAAAGAGGAGCAGCCGCAGAGCCAGCCAATCGAGGTCACATCGGGAGAGGCCAGGAAGTTCCCCTCCCCAGAAAGCTGCCCCTCCCGTCGTGGGCCTCCTCGGCCAGGGCTGTAAAGCCGAGGTCCCGGAGAGGCCAAGCCTCCGGGGCTGCCCCAAGGTCGCATAAAAAAAAATGGCGCCTCTGGAGGGAATCATTCCATCTGTCACCCCTGGACCCCGGACCCGGACCCGCGAGCCCTGCTGGGGACAGGTGGATTGAGGGTGTGGCGCTGGGACCCAAGGGAGTGCTTTTACTTTCTGCTGGCGTAGCCTCAGAGGAGTGACTCAGCCCCTCTCTGCTACTGTTTTCTTATCTGTAAAATGGGCCTAATTTCATC
>PVJH01008907.1:0-40692 GCA_004026705.1 Nesogale talazaci | reverse complement strand
GCCTCAAGTCACATCGGACTCAGCGCGAGCATCCTCACGATGACTGTGTTTGAGGCCAGGGTTATAGCGCCGCCCGTCCATGTCACCGCGGGGCTTCCTCCACCAGGCACGATGCCCTTCTCCAGGGGCTGCTGCTGGAGGCAGGTGCTGTGCACACGTCTGCAAACCATCTCGTCTCCTGATGGGCATGGACCCTGAATAAGGGAGCTCGGGGAAGCACCGGGGCAGCTGAACGGCGGGGCTGGGAGGAAGGCTGGACGTGCCACGGCCTGCCCGCAGGACAAACAGATCCGTTTGTCCATGAGCGGCTGGGATGGCGGGAGACTGACTGCTACATTGTCTGGGGAGGCAAGTCCCCGGAGAAGGGCGTCAGGCTTGGGAAAGTGAAGGGAAATGGGAAAAAAGAGGAAGGCCTTCGACAGGCTGGACGGGCCCAGTGGTTGGGACAATGGGCTCAGACGGTAGAACCGCCTGAGGACGGTGCCAAACCCTGCTGGGTTTTGTTCTGTTGGGCACAGGGCGGTTACGGGTCGAAATCAACTTGATGGCACTAACAGGCGAGCACTTCAGGGAAGGGAGTGCAGGCTCGACCCACCTCTGCCAGCGTCTGTTCACTGACTGCACAGAACCAAAACACAGTGACCAGAGGGGTCAAGAGAAGAAGAATGGCCCATGGAGCCACTATTGAAGGAGAAGACAACCACCTGACTGGCCACCTGAAACGAAACCCTAACAAACCAGTGCCCCCACCCCTCAATTCCTTTCCCTTGGGGCCATGGTGGCGTAATGGGTTACACAAGGGGCTGGCTGTCAGCAGTTTGAAGTCACCACCCATAAAGATTGACAGCCGGGGAAGCCCCCCCACTCGGCGGCAATGAACCAGAAATCACGTCAATGGCAGTGAGATTTCTCAAAGAGCTCTGACCACGCTACACCCAAAACCACACAGCAAACAGAGTCCTGAAGCCCAGGTCCACCCAGTTCCGGGCTGTCACCCGCCTTGGCTGGCAGCCCTGGCCTGCAGGTCCCCTCCAGGAGACCTCTGGGAAGGAGAGTGGCTTCACATGTTGCCGCTGGTTTCAGGTGTCTCCGCCAGCGGCAACAGGAAATGGCTCAGAGGTGGGTGTAGGGTGGGGGGAAAGGAGCCCGGGCCCAGCAATGGCCATTTCCAGGCTGGTGAGTAGATAGGTGCCACCTAGTCCAGGCGGAAAGGGAGTCCATGGGGGGAGCCTGGGTCAGGGCAACGAGTTTATGAGACCTGAGGGTGGCAAAGCCATCTGGAGCACTCACTGCCCCAGAGAACACGAAATCACTTGAGGCCTGGAGGGACTTTCCAGGCTGGGGGTGGGGTGGTGTGTGAAGAGAGGGAGACAGCATAGCCTATTCAGATCTCACCCCTGAAGCCCCCCAATTCTCCCTGGGAACAATCACAGCTGACATCCGTGATGTCACTAATGGAGAGAGGGGGTCAAACCCCAAGGGCCACGTCCCGTGAGGTGGAACAGCACCCATCTGGAACGACTCTACACACACTGTGGGCCTCCTGCCTTCTTTCATGGAACAAACTCCTGCCTGCAGGGCCACCTGGGCGCGTGTCCCTGCGGCCCCGAGGAAGCGCTGGTCACCAGCAGCTGAGTCGGAGGACGGGAGGCAGGCAGTGATCAAGGATGAGAATGTCGCTGTCCCCTATGGCCAATGAAACCCCCTGGGCACCCAGAGCTTTGCTGGCCGTATCCCGCTGGCTTCTTCCATCAGTAGATGCCAAAACCTTCTACCCAGAGTTCCTGTCTCTGCTCCTACCTGGGTCACTGTAGACCCCGCAGACACAAAAAGACCAGCACCCACAAGGGCCAAATTGAGTGAGTGCTGCCAGTCTAGTGCAGAAGCCCTCTCTGCCCCCATCCAGGCTAAGGGCCCTTTTCACCTGCACCTGTTTATTAAACAGATATCTCCATGGGTGGCCGGAGTGGACCAGCGTGGTCAGGCGCAGGCAGGGAAGGTGAAGGGAGAAGACGGGCGGGAGCCCGGGTGACCGCAGCTTGTGGAGGACAGGAACACAGCTGCTCGGGGCAGACCCTGGGCAGGGAGGGAGAACAATGCCCTGCACTGTTCACCCTACTCACAGAAGATTCTCACAGCACGGAAAAGGCGAGAGCGAGAAGGGGCTGCCCAGAGTCTCCCACCCGCAGTCACTGGGGGGGTTTCCCTCCCACTCACCCACTGTGCTGGGCAGGGGGGAGACAAAGGAAGAAGGGAGTCTGCAGAACCGCTGGCCTGACGGAGCAGGGGTGGGGTGCCGGGCTGCGGGGAGAGGGGGGGGCAGCTCTCCATTCCTGTCTGAGCAGCCCCGCCTTCTCTGAGTAGTTGCACACATACTGTGGGGTGCCCGGGACCACCCTGCTTCTGAGTCCGGCCTCTTTCCAATCCAACCCTTAGTCTATCCGGCAACAGGAAGCAGCATCTCTGTCCGGCAGGGGAGATGTAGGTAAGAGGTCAGCGCCAGCCCTGTGCAAAACAAGTGGCAGGACACAGACGTCTGCGGGCCTGGCTGGCCCCACCTGCGTGGCATGGTCCCAGCAGTGGCTGTGACTGGAGGACTGCCGGATCCCTGGGGTGTGCTGGCCCCTGCATTCACTGGACACTAGGCCCTCTCCCCGCCCCCATCTTGTCCACCCAAAGAGATCCTCAAAGCAGGTAGGTCACTTGTTCAAGGTCTCAAAGAGGTTACATGGGAAGGCGAGCTTTGGCTCTCGCCTCTGGTTCTCAGAGTGTCCCCTTAAACCTGCTGGCTGACCTGATTCCAGGTGAGTGGCCCCCCACGCTTGCACCGTGGCAAGAATACGTGAAGAGAGTGAAGGCAAGCCGGAGTGACATGGGGGAAGAGATGCCCCCAGGAGACCCCTCAGAATGCTCAGTGGGCATGGGACTGCCTCTGAGACCACCCACGGGCTTCTGGGAGCTGACCCAACCTGGATAGAGCTCTGGGGGACACCCACCGGGAAGCCAGGTGGGGCACCTGGTGGTGGAGGAGGGGAGTTAGGTCGTGGAAAGTGAAGGTGGTGGGGCGGGAGGGGCTGGAGGCAGGGGGAGCCAAAAGCACTTCCCCTCTCGGTGACATCTCTGAAGCTGTGGGTACCAGGCTGTAGACCCTCTCTTGTCCAACTACACAATCTTTCTGTCTTTCTATTTTAATAAGCCAGGGTGGGGGTGGGGGAGGGAGATGTTGTCTTATTTATAGTAACAAAGGTGAAAGGCAATATCTCCCAAAGTGATCAAGAACTGCCCTTTGGGGAGGAGGGACTATAAAAAGCAGGGCCCGTGGGCAATAATCACTGTCTTTGGTCCTCGTTTGCAGCCTGGGCTGCAGGGCCTTCTTGGGCAGCGCCCCAGGGTGGCCCGGCCAATTGCTTCAGGCTGAGGGGCTGGCTCTCCCCCTCCCAGGCCAGAGGGGCTGCAGTAGCCGGGACTGGTCGTCCCACCTCTATAGCCCCCACGCCGCCCTCTCCAACGAGTGGCAGGAAACCCCGTGTGCCAGAGTCAGCTCCCAGGAGGGTTGGCGGGGCCTGGTCTTCGGAAGCTGGTCTGGGTGGTTGCAGGCCAGTCTTTTGGGTCCCAATCAAGGCTTCATCGCCTGCAGCCCACAGGGACTCCACACCGAACTCACACCCACAGCCGCCGCCGGGTCCCTTCTGACTCAGGACGACACCCCGGGGGACACGGAAGAACTGCCCTGAGGCTATCCAAGACAGCGGCTCTTTATGGAGCCTCCCCTTTCTGCCTCGGAGCTGGTGGTGCTTTCAAACTGCTGCCCGTGGAGTTCGTATGTGGCCAGCCCTCGACACGTCCCGCGTCTGCCATAGATAAATCTAGACACCAAGGTTTCTTTCTGCCCTGAAAACCAGAGCGGGGCTCTCTGTGTGGGCCCCGCCCCGATCACTGCCAGCCACCCGGGCTCCCCCTCCCGTCCCGCTCACCCCCTCCTCTCCAGACTCACTCCTTGTTCCTACCCCCCAGGTTTCTACCTGTATGTCACAGAGGCCCTCCCAAACCAATCCCAACCGATCGACCCCCCCACTGTTGTTCTCGCTCCTGGCACCAAGCTCTCCTGGACTCCGGAGGCCCACCTGCCACCTGGAGCGACAGAGTTGTGTGGGACTGGCAGGTGGCAGAAGAGTCCCTGAGGGTGGGGATGGCTGGACCATCCTCAGAACCTTGACAAGTGTTTATTGCGCGTGTGGGCTGGACGGCCCCCCAGCCCCCCAGGCAGGTTTAGTCACTCTGGTAGCGCAGGGAGCCGTGACGCCTGAAGCTATGCCGATTGGTACAAATCTGAGGAGTGACTTTTCCACAGCTATAACCCCCTGTACCTCCCCCCACCCCAAGTTGTTGCAAGTATGTGCGGGGTGGGCAGGTTTCAGCAGCTGCCTGAGTCAGACAGACAAGGAACTAGGCAGGGGCAGCGGCCGGTGAGGCACGCGTCATGCCGGCCTTCTGCTGGAAGATGAGCCCTGGGATGAAAGGCACTCGGGGCACAGTGGTCCCAGCGCTGGCACAGAACCGGGCAAAGCGCTGATCTGGGGTTGCCGCAACTCGAAGCTCGGGCGCTCAATAGCAACCATTGATGGGAGGGAGCAGGGGAGGGATGAAACATCCCCAATGCCCCTGGACTGACCCTGTCAAAAGGGACCACTGGCTGAGGGGGAAAAAATGAAGAAAGGAGTCAAGTGTGGGTGGCAAGAGTGGTTACCCCAGAGGCCCAAAGGGCACAGGCCTGGGAAACCCCGACTCTTCCCAGGATGGGAACCAGCTGGAGTCTCCAGGCCATACCAGGGTGCGAGGGATACCTGGTGAACATCCCGCAAATCCCATCCAATGCCCAAAGCCAGCTCCCTATGTCCTGTCCTGTCCCCTCCTCACTCACTGTCTGACCCAGACAGGGTCCACAGAGGAATATACGGCTTCTTTCTTTCCCAGCCGCAAGCTGGAACCCAACACCGCGTCTTGGGGCCGGCCTCTGGCTGGAGTCCTGGGGAAAAGGAGCCTTTTTACAGGTTCAGGAATGTTTTCTTTCGAGCACCCATCAAAGCGTCCATCCTGGAAGCAACCCGAAGCTCCACGGAGCGAATCACACCGATAAACAGTCTTTAACTGCGCCTCTTGTAACTCAGCCATCCACCCACTTGGAAACTGGGAGAGCCGAGCGGAAACCCTGACCGGATATCTGCCGAGCGCTCCCGCGCAGGCGAGACACTGGGATTGCTGGCCCCGAAAAATGACAGATTGCACAGAGTCCGAGAAACATGGACCAAGGAGGCCAGTGATAAGCAGACCTTCCCACCCAGGACTCTGGGTCAGCGGGTTGCCCAGATAATCCGGAACACCAAAATCAGAAACAGGAGCAAGGGCGCGTGATAAGAAGTTGATGTTCAACCCACAACCCTGACCTTTCACCTTCTCTCTAGTTTACAAGAGGGACCCATCCAACCACTCAAACACCCAGCTCAGCACCAGCTCAGCACCCACAGGGGGCAACCCCTGGACTCCGCCCACGTACTCGAGGGAGAGACCCAGGTTGAGGCAGGGCCCAAGTGACCGGGCCCAAGGCTGCTCCTGCCGGCAAGAACCCAGGAATACACTTGGAAGCTGATCTTCCCCACACCACGTGGGTCAGAAGAAAAAAAAATCTCTGACCACACTCGTCTGCTGGTCTGGACAAGCTGCCCGACGCTTCCGTTGGAGATGCTGATTTGTCCTTCTGTCGTTTTAAGCCTGTGTGTGCAGTCTGAAGCAGCCAGCCCTGGTGGGGCAGTGGTTACACGGCCAGCTCCTGACTGCTGAGTCAGCAGTGTGAAACTGCCAGTCACCCCAAGGGACAAAGACTGGGCCTTCTGCTCCGGCAAAGAGCTACCGTCGCGGAAACTCACAGGGACAGTTCGAGCCTGCCCCATCGGGTCGCTGTGAGGCGGAAGAGACTCGATGGCAGGGAGTTTTTGTTTCGTTCTGTGCACTCGGAAAGGAACCCCGCTTGGCCTACTGGGTTCGCTCCTGGGCTGTTAACCATACTGGTTCAGGGCTGAGAGAGAAAGATGAGGCTGTCTGTTCCTGTAAGATTGACAGTCTCAGAAACCACAGCCCCACTGCTATTAGGTCAATCCCAACTTCACAGCGTCCTGACATAAGGGTTCTGAGGTGGAGATAGGGCCTCTGGGTTCGAGTTAAATTGATGCGGGTGGGGGGGAGGGAAGGGAGGGTTGTTTTTAGTACAACCTGAGGAAATCTTTGGGTGGTACAAATGGTTAAGCACTCAGCTACTAACCAGAAGGTGAGCAGTTTAAATTCACACAAAGGGACCTCGACAGGAAGACCTGGTGACCTGCCTCCAAGAAACCACAGTCCGGAAAACACCGTGGCGCAGTGACCGTAAGCCACCAATGACTGAGGGTGGCAGGGTTGGGACTTGTGTGTGTGTATGTATGTGTGTCCAGCTTAAAGTCCATCAGGGAAGAAAGCAGGAAATGTCAGGATCTCAAAGGAGGAAAGAGGGAGGGGGAGTCCAATTCCCCAACCCGTTCCTTTCTGAAGCCATTAATCTACCATCTCGTGGACGAAGAGAAAAGCTGGTTCAGGGAACAAGGTCTGACGCTCCCATCTCCCAAGATTTCTTGCTGATGCGGGGAAAGCCTTGCCAAGAACCCTTAGGCTAGTAGGAAATATCTCTGAATGGCTAAAGGTTAAAGGTTAGGAATGATATACTTTGTCTTCCTTCAAGCAGCCTCCCGGTCTCCTCCTTTTCTCTTGTCCTTAACCTCTCAGCCGAAGTTCCCCTCGAGCCCCAGGCACCCAGGACTCTCCTGGGCAGGGCCGAGAAAGGACCACAGGGGTTACAAGCACCACCAGCGGGTCCAAAGCTAGCTCTTCCCCCAACGTGAACACCCCAGAAAGATAAGGCACGCCTGTGGGAATTCAAGGGGTCAAGCTTGAGCAACATCCACTTCAGCAGCAGGCTTGGGGCAGGGGCCGGCCAATAAAGACTCTCAGGGGAAAAGCACGCGAGGTCCCCTGTTGGGGCAGCGAGAGGACAGAGGGCAAGGTGTCTAAGGCGAGGGTTCAGGGTGGGGGGTAGGGGAGTTCGAGCTCCTTGGGCTGGATCTGCTGACCTGGAACAAACAATTAAGACCCTCAAAGTGTGTGTGGTGGGCACGGAGGGCTGCTTTCATGGCGCTTCAGCGGAAAGGCTTGGTAAGGACAGGCCTCTGCTCTTTCCCCCAAGTCCACCTTCTTCCTCCTCTCTGCCCCACTGGGGCCACCGAGACGGTCTCATCAGCCTTGAGAGGAAATGTCCTTTGGAGAATCATAAAGCAGCAAAAACAGACAAGAAACTGTATCTGGCCGTCTTGAAGAGATTCCAGAATGCTCACCCCCCACCCGAAAAAAAAAAAAAAAACCATCTAGGGCCTAGATGCACCCTTTTGGGGTGGAGGAAGCCACTTCCTCTCTACAGCAACCGTCAGCCACTGACTCCAGAGTTCCTCTTTTGTCCAACCTCGAGTTTCTAAACTCAGGCATCGACTCATCTACTGAGGAGCCCCTTGGCCGAAGGGGGCTCTAACCATGTGAAAAGACCCCTGGACTGGACTTGGAGGTCCCGGGTCTCTCACCATCTTGGACGCGTCGGATCTCTCTGAGCCTCAGTTTCTTCATCCCCAAAATGGGGCAAATAACTCAGCAGAACCGCGGGAGGATCAAATGGGCCTCTTGCCAACCACCAGGCACCGCGCAATGAGGTGGCCCCACTGGCGAGACCTTGTCGGCGCACCGGACCCCTCCCAAAGCCCCTTCTCCAGGAACCACCCGCCAGTCCGAAGTGCCCCTCTCTCACCTGGTTCGGTACACAGGTAGGAGTAAAAGCCCTCGGACTTGAGCATGATGAGCAGCGAGCCCCAGCCCAGGAGGACTGCCGAGAAGAGGAGGTTTTCCAGCACGGCTGTGCAAGCCATCCACCAGCGGCGCCGATGGGCAGTGGCCAGAGTGGGCGCCATGGCGCAGCGAGGAGAAGACGCACTGGTGCAGCGGCCCGGTTCCGATCCTGGCGCCCGCTCCGCAGCCACCTGCGCACAGACCTCGGCGTCAGCCCCGGCCCAGCCCCGCGCGCGCGCGCGCCCCCGCCCCAGGGCCTCGGCCGCAGGGCCCGGAGCGGGTCGCCGGTCCGCAGCCCGAGCTGCAGGTGCAAGCTGCGAAGGAAGCAGTCCCCGGACATCCCCGACCTGGGCCACCCGAAGCCGCGACCGTCTCGCCCGTCCGTCTTTCGCCTACGCGGGAGCCGCCCCCGACGGGCAGCGGGGCAGAGGGGTAAACTGAGGCAGGAAAGGACTAACGCATCCTCAGGGACGTGCGACAAGCCCTGGCTCCCCGCGGGGCTGACAGCACCTGCGGGCTGTCAGGGGGAGGAGCCTGACGTCTGGTCACCTGCGCGGGGACATACCTGAGGATTCCCACTCCCTCCGGCCCTGCCGGGCGCCCTCCCGCCCGCACTCGAGACCCTTCCCCAGAGCCGACTCCTTCAACCATAAGATCAGCGCTCGCAGCTCCCGATCGGCCCGCCCACGGCCCGTTCATTGGCCTCGTGACACAGGAACTGCCGCCCCATTGGCCTCCGACTAGGTCGCTAGGCGCTGCGGCCACGCGAACCCCGCATGGGAGAGGCGAAGCCGGTTCAAACCGGCGGCGCGAGCCAGCCGCGCGACCCCCATCCCGGGCCATTACCTCAGCAATTAGCCTGTTTCCATGGCAGCGGGCTCCCGCCCCTCTCGTCCCCAGCCTCCTCTGTCAGCTCTCCTCGGGTGGGGGGGTCCTCGTCCCTCCCATCGTTCTCCTCTCACATTCACACCCTCGTCTCTCTACGCCCCTCCCGAGCAGCTCAAGGCCCCCCTACCCCTACCAGGCGCCCCGATCCCCGGGTCCAGCTTACCCGACTCCTACTGGTATGTATCGGGCCCGCCCGGCGCCTTTTCTGCCCCCTTTTATTCCAGCCCTTTTATTCCGACCCCGAGATGAAAACACTGCTTCATGCTGATTGGCTGAACTAGAGCTGGAAACAGGCGTTAGCCAATCAGCAGCCACCCGCCCGCCCGGCGGTGAGCAGAAGCCGGTTCCGGCCGGACTGGGAGACAAACAAGAGAAATGGGGGGGCCCGGGCTAGCTGCGATCTAAGCCGCGGCGCTGTCGCCTGAAGCGAGACTTCCACCCGAGTCGGGGACCCCGGAGGTCTTTCCTCCTCGGGCCCCCCCCTTCTGAGGGCCCTTCTGAGTCTGAGCCCTTGCTCCGTGCAACGGCGCTTCCCGGGGCTCCGCGGACTGCGCCCCGACCCCCCTGGAGCACCCGACTCGGCGCCCGCACTCCGTCCACCGGTAGGGAGTTCCGGAGTCTCAGCTTCCCCTCCGTCGAGGCGTCACACCCCGATATTCTGCCTCCGCCGGGTGCCTGGAGCTTGCGGCTCCCTCCGCCCTTGTTGCCGCTCCCCGAACGGTGCAGCCCCCACCCCACCCCACCCCACCCCTCCCGCTGGGTTCGGTCCCTCGCCCTCCCACCCGGTGCCGGGCCGCTTCCCCGCGCCCGTTTCGCCGACCCTGCCCCCTGCCCTCGATGGCATCTATCTGCCCGGTCCCTAAAAGGTGCCCCTCGGAGTTGCCCAGAAAGAAGTTTGGGGGATGTCGCGCCCGCCCGGGAACGGGGTGGGACCCGTCCAGACCTGGGCCTCCCGGCGCCTGTTGGCCTCCGACCCTGTGGGGACCCCCCACCCCAACTGGTCATTAAGGTGCGCCCTGCCCGCGTTGACCTCTCCATGCCCTCTGTCCGCCGCCACATCCCTTTTCGCCCCATTGCGGGACCGTGGGCGTCGTGGCTGCGGGCTGGGCCGGGCTCGGCAAGCTGTGCACTTGGAAACCACCCGCCACCCCGCGGGAGGAGGACCGCGCTCCGGCGCTCCAGGCTCGGGCCCCGCAAGGCAGGAAGGGCAGTTCTTCCGTGAGTCTGCATCGACCCGACCGACGGCCCTGCGTTGGGCCTTTTGGGGTCCCCTAGGTAAGAGCCTCGCCGCTGGCCGACGCCGCGAGCAAGCGCCGGGCCCCGAGCGCCAGCCAGGCTCCCCCGAGCGGACTCCGTGTCCCCGGCCCTTCACCGGGGCTGGAGCTGCCCGGGCACGGAGCACGGGCTGCAGCTTCAGCTGCCCGGTGGCGGCTCCCTGAGCAGGACCTCCGAGGACCCCCGATTGGGCCGGGGAGGCGGGGGGGGGGTGGTCCCCGGCAGCTCGGGGGAAGCAGCCGAGCCACCCCGCCGTCTGCCACCCTGCCCCGCGCCGTGCCCGGTCCGAGCGCGCCCCCTGGCGGTAAGGACCGGCCAGCCACCGTGCAAAGTCGGCCTCGCCCGGGGAAGGCGGGAGCATCAGGCTGGAGGCTCCTAGCTGGTGACCCACGCACCCTGCGGCATCGCCAGCACTCACAACATCCCCACTGCCCTCCGACAGACCTCTCATCCCGCCCTCATGCGCTCCTAGAGCCAGCCGCTCGGCTCCGAACACACCTCATACACCTCCAGAAAAATGGGCTTTCTCCCACCAAAACCGCCCCACCCCCGGTGGGGGTCAGAGCTACAGAAGCTAGCCCACGGTGAGCCATCCTCTCCACAAAGATTGCGCATCCATCGCCATTCCTGTCTCCTACCCCACCCCCAGGACAGCCCTTCACACTCAAAACAACTCAGGGCCATCAATTGCTTCTGACTCAGAGAGACCCTGAAGGTCAGGGTAGAACTGCCCCTTCGGGTTTTCCCACTTTATGGGAGTGAAAAGAGAACCTTCATTCTTTTTTTTTTTTTTTTGGCATCACTGGTGGGAGTAGGAGGCCCAGCCTTGCTCCTGTGGAGCTGCTGCAGGATTTGAGCATCCAACCCAGTGGGCCGCAGTCCCGTGCACAACCACTACGCCACCGGGGCTCAGCCCGCCTCATCTTTTTTCTGCAGCTCTCGGTGGCTTCCACCTGCTGGCCAGCTTGTACCCATGACATCACCAAGGCGAGTCCACCTCCTAAATATTCCTAATTATGCTTCCGGCCCTCAATTTCAACCTCTCAAATCTGTCTCCCCTCCCACACTGGTTGGCCTAGAAATGCTCATCTGATGCAGACACTGCTGTTAAAGACCTTCAGAGACTCCTTATCGTGAGACCTACAGGACAGAGTTCAAGCCTCCCAGAACCCCATGGCCAGCAGCAGCAGCAGCAGCAGCCCTTTCCTTCCTTGGGAGGCTGGCTGGGCTGCCCACTCTCTTGGAATGGTTTATGGTTTATGGTTCCTGTCGGGGCAGTCCCTTCAACACTCCCTTGCACAGTGCCTCCTGCCGGAAGCCTTTCCTAACCACTGCCATTGTCCTCCTTTTGTTCTTGTCTTTGGTACAAGGAGCCGTGTTTATGCTTACCTGCACACTTTTCTCTCCCCTTTCTTAGGAACTTCTTGGGGGCAGGACCTGTGTCTCATTCAACTTTGTGTCGCCCAGCCTTTATACAGAAGCAAGCACAAAGCAGGCACACACTATAGTTGGTGATTTAAAAGTCGTGCAACCTCTGTGGGTTTCCAAGACTAACTCTTTAGGGGAGTAGAAAGTCTCATCTTCCTCCCATGGAGAGGCTGGTGGTTTCGAACTGGTCTCAAACCACAGTCCAACATGTAATCACTACGCCAACCAGGGTTCCTAGGCTACACAGATTACATGTCACTTAGTCTCCCCCAGCCACCATCTCCTCCTTCAGATGTGAAAATGAAAGCTTTGGCATGTTCAGAATCACAAGGCAAAACAAAATGTGCACTGAGATGCAAAAAAGAGCTGAGGTTCAGATCCAGGTCTGTTATGAGTGAAATTCTCTTTCTATATTGCTTTGTCCCTTTGTCTTTACGTCTTTGGGCAAGAGTGCTAAACGCCCAATACTAGCCTTGCTGACACATCATAAACAAAAAATAGAGGTTATCTCATTGTTTCACTGATTTTAGGCTAGAGAAGATCTTTCCACTATTCATGATAGAAACTCAGAAACCACAAAGGAAAAAACTGCCTAAATTACAAATGTGAACCTCACAAAAAAACAAGGAGAGAAACAGCTGGGCAAAGAATTAATATCCTTTCAATAAAAAAAAGCACAAATCAGTGAGAGAGAGAGAGAGAAAATGAACACCTCAAGTTAAAAACAGAGGAAAGAATGTAACCAGTTATCTACAGGAAAGACAAATGATTAGGATTTGTTTTAAACTCAAGTTTAGAATAATACTAGAAATTCAAATAATAATGAGATGCCATTTGTAACCTATCACACTGGGTTTGGGGAGCGGAGTACTTCCAAATTTCTAAGGCTAAAACCCCTGAGTGACTGTGGCAAGCAATTAGGAGTGAATATAAAGATGTTTACCATGCTTAAGAGTCAGTGAGGCTGAGCCCCGGTGGCGTAGTGGTTGTGTGCAGGACTGCGGCCCACTGGGACGGAGGTTCAATTCCGGCTCCCAGGAGCAAAGGCTGGGCCTCCTACTCCCACCACTTGAAAGCAGTGATGCCTTAAAAAAATAAAAACAAACAAGAGCCAGTGGGCCAACCCGTAACCAGTGCCCCAGGGATCCTCCAGACATTCTTATGGCCCAATCCAGCACTCCTGGTACTCGGAATTGATTTGTGGCAATTACATAATCTGTCAACTGGCAAAAGGGTGGAGGCTAGCCTGTCAATCCGGTTGCAGCTTGATAATCTCATTTGGAGGTGTGAAGGAGAGAAATAGCTCACTGGAGGCCAGACACATCTGCGTGTCTCCCTGCGAGACATTCCTGTTCACAAGCCACATGGAGCTGGAGCAGCCACGTGGAGAGCCACGTCTGCGCTGAGATGCTTCCACCACCACTGGATCCACAAGACTTCCCACCCACTGGCCTGTGACCTTCCTGCACTCAGGGTCATTGCATGCGTTACCTGAGTCCGAAGAGGAACTTATAGACTGACATCAGGCATATGGACTAATAGGGGACTTAGAGAGTTGATCTGGGCTGGGCTGGGCTGATTTCTCAATATTCAATTGATCTTTGATATAAAGTTCTTATACACATGAGGGTCTCTGACTTTGTTTCTCTAGTCAACCCAGACTAACACTATCTACAGGAACACTTCCACAGTTATATATATATATAGATATAGATAGATATACAAAAGAATTGTGAATACATAGATTGCATCATTGTTGATTATAACACAATAATTAGAAGTGATGTGTGTCAGGCTGAGCCCCGGTGGTGTAGTGGTTGTGCGCAGGACTGCGGCCCACTGGGACTGAGGTTCAATTCCAGCAGTGAGGCTGGGCCTCCTACTCCCACCACCAGAGAGCAGTGATGCCCCCCCCCCAAAAAAAAAGTGTGTCCCTCAGGGAACAAAAAACAAAATAGGAAATAGTTGCCATGAAGGGCTTTGAAGGCTCTCTGACCTTTCAGATTCAATCATCAGGCCTTTCTTTCAAGATCCCTATGGATGGATTAGAACCATCAACCTTTTGGTTTGTGGTTGAGCACTTAACCATTTGGGTCACCTGCAAACTCCCGCTCATAGGAAGGGATGGGGTCAGTGTGTCGGATATTATTACTTCCACACAAGGAAATCACATGCGTGTAGCCAGCTTTTATAAAAGGAGGTGGCTCTATATTTACTGATACTAGAAAGATATCCATGATATATTGCTAAGTTAAGAAAAAAGTTTGAACGGCTGAGCCCCAGTGGCATAGTGGTTGAGTGCGTGACTGTGGCCCACTGGCTTGGCGGTTCAAATCCACCAGCAGTTCTCCAGGAGCAAGGCTGGGCCTCCCACTCCCACCAGAGGGCAGTGATGCCCCCCCAAAAAAAGCAGTTTGAAACAGTACGCCTTTGTGTTAATGGTTTGTATGTTCACAGAAAAACATCTAAGAAACAGTTAAACCAGGGTTCCTAAAACATTTTTTTGTTGTTTTGTTTTGTTTTTGGGGCATCACTGCTCTCCGATGGTGGGAGTTGGAGGTTCCTTAAACTTTTTAAGCAGGGGGCCAGTTCACTTGTTCTTCAGACCGTTGGAGGGCCGGACTATAGTTTGTTTTTTTTTGGCATCACTGCTCTCCGGTGGTGGAAGTAGGAGGCCCAGCCCCACTGCTGGAATTGAACCTCCGTCCCAGTGGGCCGCAGTCCCACGCACAACCACTACGCCACTGGGGCTCAGCCCGGACTATAGTTAAAAAAAAAAAAAAAACCACTATGAACAAATTCACTGCAGCCCCAGGATGAGCCTGCTGCTAAGCAGGACAGGGGCGGCAGCAAAAACACCCAGCAGGCCAGATAAAGGTCCTCAGCGGGCCACACGTGGCCCTCAGGCCGTAGTTTGAGGACCCCTGAGTTAAACTGTGAATGTGATGATCTGACTACAGGAAAGAAGGGGATCCTTTTTTAAAAAACAGCTAGGACGTACACGTGTAAGGCATGAACCCAGACAAGAATGAAGGGCATCGCAGTCAGTCTTCCTCCTCTGTCATCCAGGCTGGCTCTGGATAACCCCCCGAGCCCCATCCCACTCGTAGCAATCTAATAAGACAGGGTAGAACTAGCCTGGCCCTGTGGGTTCCAGAGACTAACTCTTCATGGGAGCAGAAAGCCTGGTCTTTCCCCTGTGGAGGGGTTGGTGGTATCGAACTGCTGACTCTGGGGGCAGCAGCCCGACACACACCACTTCACCGCCAGGGGCGTCTGAATGCATCTGAGCACGGTGGTTATGTGCTGTCCGACCGGTTCCAATTCATAGCAGCCCCAGAGGGCAGACCAGCCATGCCTGCAGGGAGCTCCCGAGGCTGTGATCCTTAGAGATGCCAAGAGCAGGTTAGAAAACAGACATTTCCATTAGCCTACACGCTGCCAGGATCCCTCGCTGTCAGGGGATCCGAGTATGTGCCCGTTTTATCATTCAAAATAAATTCAAGCTAGCGAACGGGAAAAAAGATGGTGGGCTGCAGAAATTTTGCAATCTGAACGTTTAAATAGCCACAGTATCACCTCCTGGAGAAAATGACCATCGGATGCCCTTCGTTTACCTTTCTTTTTGTGCACTTAGATCCTTTAAGAACCCAAACCCCAAACCTCAGTTTGCAGAACAGTCACAAAGCATACGTGACAAAGGGGGGGGAGGCTCGCTTGCGGCGCAGTGCTTATGCCTTGAGCTGACCGCACGGTCAGCAGCTGTGAACGTCAGCGTGTGGAAGAAAGGACTTCAAAAAAAAAAAAAACTCGGGGGTAGGGAAGAGGGGAGAGAATGCTAAACAGTGTCCCAGGCCCAAAGAAACCCGGTTTATAAAAAGAAAAGGGGAGGAGACTATCATTGGCACTGTTTGCGCTTAAAGGGGCCGTGTCAACATCCTTCCGTGTCATGACATACGTGTGCATAACATGATTTTGAGCAGGTGTGCGATAACCTCGCCAAGGAAACATTTATTTGAACAATCTCACCATCAAACATGGAAGTTGATCCTCATTTCAGAAATTAAAAAAACACACACACATTAAAACAACAGTTTTGCAATAAAGTCAAGACTATTGCTGCCCGGGGGACAAAGAAGACGGTTCCCAAAACTGCGGTTCCGACTCAGAGACCTCACCATTCAGGCTCTCTGCCCTCTTGCTTGCCCACTCCTTTGACTTGACCCTAGGTGAGGGCTTCGAGGTGCTGGCCTGCTGGTGCCACGGGGTGATCATTGCCCAGCATGAAGCACAACAGGACCCAGGGCCAGACTTCCCGGAGTCAAGGTCCTCAGGACAGTGATGGCCCAGAGATGGGGGCAACATCCTCTTACTGAGGTTCCCCCTGCTCCTGATCTTCAACCAGCTTTGGGGGACTGTGTTTGGGAAGACCACCCCCAGGGGCCGACTCCTTAGCCTGGCCTGGGCCCTTGGTGTCATCCCCCAACCCTCGGACTGCTGACTGTGGCCCTGCCCTTACAGGCACTGCGCACGGGACTGGGTCAGGGTTCTGGCTCGCAGAGTTGGGGGCAGGGCTGCCCTTGTTGCGACTCAGGGCACTGCGTGGAGGCTTGGGGATGGCACTCTTGACCCTGGGTTCTGCCTGACCTTTCTTGAAACTCCCCAAACGGCGCAGGACAGAGCGGACCGGCCCCTCCGGTTCCTGGGGCGCCCCTGCCAGCATGTAGATGGTGGTCACAGGGTCTGAGCTCTCCTGCATGTCGCTCTCGATGGCCTCGATGCGTTGGGCCACTGTCTGGCAGCCCGCCGCTGACTCCCTGGGGCCGGCCGCACCCGGAAGGGTCTCGTCCCTTTCTGCGGGCCCTGGGCCCAGGGACACGTCGGCTTCCTGGCCCTCAGGACCAGGCTGGGCCCCCCGAGAGAGTCTCTTGGGCTTTCGGAGCAGGCTGGCGAGCTCTCCCGAGCTCCGGTGACTCTGGGGTGTAAACTTGGTGCCTTCGGCAAAGGAGACAGACGGCCGCTTGGCCCGGGCGAGGCTGGAGGTGCGGGGGATGGGGAAAGCCACTGCGGCATCTTCCGGGGGAGGGAAGGAGCCTGCAGGCAGGCTGGTGTCTGGCGACTCTGCTTGGACCACAGAGGTCAGCCCTGCAGGAGGCGGAGGAGGCAGAAGAGCGGGGCCTGGTGACCTTCCTTCACCCATCGTATTTACCCAGCTCAGCGTCTTCCAGGAGCCCCCAGAGCTGAGGCAAAGAAGAGCGTGAGTCAGGGAGAGGCCACTCAGGTAGTCCTGGGCCTTCCACACGTCTCCTACCCGGCCTTGAACCGAAGCCGCCGTCGGGCCTCCCAGAACTATTCTCACTGCAGCAGAGTCTTGGGGCCCTCCCCTCGGGGCTGTCCTCCACGCGGGCCCCTCTCCCTGAAACATCATCCCCACCTCATTCTGACTGTCGGAGCTGGCTAACGCCTACCGGTCCTGCTAGCTCAGCTCCGACACGCCCAGCACCGGGACGTCTCCCGTGGCCCCAGTCAACCCTCAGATGAAGGCGCCCGTGTTTCCCATCAAAGCCGGTGTCACCCTGGGCGAGGACTGCCTGCTCCCCTTCCTGCCCATCAGAAGCGAAGCGTGGTAAGGACAGACATCTGCCAGCCCTGTTCTTTACCGCGTCCCCGGAGCTGGGAAACGGCCCCTCTTGAGGAACATTTGCTGAAGGAACCAGCCAGAGGTGGTGGGGGAGGGCAGGGCTGCCCCGGGATGGAACGCTCTCGGGGCGGGACGCTACCTTCTTGGGGTGGCACACAGTAGACAGGGTCCTCGTCCTCCTCTGGATCGGAAGAGAAGGAGTCGTCATCAGAGGGCCAGCCGGCGGAGGGCGGCTCGATGAAGCTGTGGTTGAAGGGGATCTCAGGGTCGTGGTGTGAGACTGTGGGAGGCACGAGGTCAGGAGCAGAGCCTGATGGGAAACCCTGGCCCATCCAGTCCCGACCCCCGACCACCCCCCCCCACCCCCCGCCAGCTGCTACCCACCTGTCACCCAGGGCAGCTTGTGAGTGCTCAGGAAGCCACAGGGCAGCACGACGCCCAGGCTGGTCAGTGCCTCCCACACCTGCAGCTTCACCCTCGAGAGAGCAGTGCCATCTCCCTGAGGCCTGAGCGGGGAGAGAGGGGTGGGGTCAGTTCAGGATACTGGGATGAGGGCAGGAGGGACGAGGGGACCAGGCTGTGAAGGAGGCACAGGGGCTAGGTGACACATCACTGCGACACATCATTCCTGGGCCCCCAAACCTTCTATGGAACCCCCTCTTCCTGAGGACAGAACACCATTTGGGCCGGGTCGGCCGCAGGCAGTGTGACAGGCCCCGGGCTACAACTCTGGCTGGGACAGGAACTCTCTGGGCCTCGGTTGACTCATCTGTGAAATGAGAACAATTCCACCTGGCGGGGAGGCCTCCCCACCCCCCCCCGACCAAATACATACTTGGTTAGCATCATCCTGGCTGAGCCCCTCACCCTGCACCCAACTCAAATGAGGTCCCCTCTAGACAGGTGCCCTCCTTTCCCCACCTCAGTCCCTCCCCACTCCCTGCCTTTCTGCAGACAGCCTTCACTCCTGACCAAGCTCATCCTGTTTGTGTGAGGGGCTCTTCCCGCCAGCCCCCAAGCTGTCGGTCCTGAGGGAGGGCCCGCTGGCCCGACCCCTCCCTGCCTGCCTCAGCTCTGCGGCTGTTCTGTCCCCTCCCTCCCTCGGGTCTCCTGTGGGTCTCAGCTTCACCAGCCTGGTGCCCACCGCTCCCGCTCTTGCGGCCCAGTCCCCCAGCAAGGATTCTGAGCGAGACCTCCACCACTTCCCATCTGAGCACGTGGCAAAGCCAGCCCTCCCCACCCAGAAAGAAGCCTGATGCCCCCTTGTGCCCAGCTCACGGCCTGAGCCAGTCACCTGTCCTTGGGGTCCAGGCGGGCGGCCCAGCAGCAGCAGCAGCAGAGGCAGCAGGCGAGACCCAGAAGCAGCAGCAGCGGCACCAGGATGCCCGCGATGAGAGCAATGTCCTGACCACGAAGGCCTGTGGGAATGGAGCGGTCAGAAGCCAGGGCCACCCCGCCTCCCACCCCGTGTGCCTCCTCCTTAGTTCTGAGCAGGGGGGGCCTCCCTGGGGTCCCCCCTCCGCCTCTGTGGCACAGGGACCACGTTCACTCAGCCTGGAGGCCCCCTTTCTCTTGGCCTCTTCCATGGCCTGATGCACGCCCTGGGGTTTAGCCTGCCCCATCATGGCCTAGGCATGACCTGGTTTTTTGGGGTGTGGGAGCCCCAAAGCATCCCAGGGGACTTGCAATGCAGGGACATGTCTGCAGGAGTCAGGCCCCGCAGATGTCTGGAGCCCAAGATCACTGTACCCTCCTGGTTCCCTCCAGCTTACCGTGATGGCAGTCCCCAGAGACAGGGTGGCAGGACCCCTCTGGGCACTGGCAGGGTACGGAGCAGTTGTCTCCATAGAAGCCGAGTGGACAGGAAATGTTGCAGCTGAGGGAGACAGGGAGACACAGGCTGAAGGTTGGCTGCGAAGGGAAACCTCAGGCAAGGGAGAAGGGGTAAATGGTAGATTTCTGGGCCCTACATGACCCCCGCCCCCAAGTAGCTGAGTGGCTTTGCTGCTTCACATAGGAGGTCAGCAAGGACACACTGCCAATCACACTCTGTGGGAAAACAGGAGGGCTCTCTACTCCTGTCAAGAGTTGCTGTCTGGGTGAAGGGAGACAACAGATGGTGTAAAAAAAATATATATATATATATATATATATATATATATATATATACACATATATAAAAGGCTGAGCCCCGGTGGTGTAAGTAGTTGAGTGCTGGACCATGGGCCATGGACTTGGCGGTTCAAATCCAGCGGCAGCTCTCAGGAGCAGCACTGGGTAGCTCCCACGACCACCAGAGGGTAGTAATGGCCATATATATATATAATATATAAATATATATATAAATAATTTATAAGTTACAAGGGTCCTCAAGGGTGGGAGGGAGGGAGGGGGAAGGAGCTGATACCAAAGGCTGAAGCATAAAGAAAATGTCTTGGAAATGATGATGGCAACATATATACAAATGTGTCTGAGACCCTGGATGTATGGATTGTTATTAGAGCTATGGAAGCCCCCAATAAAAGGATTTATTTTTTTTTGGGGGGGGGGCATCACTGCTCTCCGGTGGTGGGAGTAGGAGGCCCAGCCCCACTGCTGGAATTGAACCTCCGCCCCAGTGGGCCGCAGTCCCGCGCACAACCACTACGCCACCGGGGCTCAGCCCAGGATTGATTTTTTAAAAAAAAGAGTTACAGTCTGTGGATGAAGTGCCAACAAAACTATTTAAAAGAGAGCCCCCGGGGCTGAGCCCTGGTGGCATAGTGGTTGTGCGCGGGACTGCAGCCCACTGAGATGGAGGTTCGATTCCAGCTCCACGGAGCAAAGGCTGGGCCTCCTACTCCCACCACCTAAGGGCAGTGATGCCCCCCCCCCAAAAAAAAGAAAGAAACGAAAAAAAGAGAGGGGGTGTAGTCTTGGCAACTCACCAGGGCATCGCTACCCTGTTTGATTGGGTTCCTGAGCTGGCAATGCCTAACAGCAGTGAGTCTGGTTTTGGGGGAAAAAAAACAACCCCCTGCCAGGTGGACTCCTCTAGATGATGCCCCATCAGATCCGGTCTGACCACTCAGCCACAGCCAAGTACCACTGGCCCATCTTCTGGGGAGAGCGGAGCACCCAGGTGTGCCCTGGCCTCGAGTCCCCGAGGTGGAATCCTCAGGGCAGGGTCTACCCATCACTCTCCTCATTTTTGCCCACCCAGCACGAATGTGAACCCTGTGACTGCTAGGGAGAGGCCACCCGGGTCTGGCGGTCTGAGCCAGGCCCAACCCAGCCCCAAACTCTCCAAGCCTTTCAAAGTCTCCTCTGTCCAAGGTGGGCTCTTCCACCTGAAGCTCAATTCACTCCCGAGGTGGGAAACCGGCCCGCCTGGTACCAATGATGGCGTCCTTATCACCTGAAGGAAATGACACTGCAGGGGCCCCTGCCCTCTAAGTCAGTTCCCAAACCAGTGAGCACAACAACACCCCTGGGTGGGGGATGTGGGGAGCATGCTCGGCTGTGACCCTTTGGAAGACGGCCTTTAACGGGACCTCGCAAAGTCAGCCGGTGAGACCCTTGGAGAGTGCGGGTCGGCTCCAGCACCCATAAGGGTATCCTAAGTCCAAAGGGACTCCAGGCCACTGGTCATCTAGTGAAGGGGCATTTTAACCCTGGCCTGGCCTGCCTGGGGCAGCTGCAGGCCCCACCAGGGGAAGAATCATTAAGACACTGGGTGAGGAGCATCTGGCAGGAGCGTTTAGGAAACAGAATTGCGACCGAGGTCCCCCTCCGCTGTTCCCCGTCGGGCAGTGCTCACCTGGGCCCCCAGTAACCAGCATGGCAGACACAGGCTCCAGTCACAGCATCACAAGTGCCCTGAAGACAGGCAGGGCAGGTGAAGTTGCAGCTCTTCCCAAAGGTGTCAAGTGGGCAGGGCTCGTCACACCTGAGATGGGGAACAGCGGGGTGCTGCAGGCCCACACAAGCCCCGCCCCTCTTCTCCCTACCCTCAACCCCCTTGCTCCAGGACTCAGGGGCCCAGTTGTTTACTCAGCAGCATGGGAGGACAGGTGTCAACAGGGCCCAACCGACCAGGGGACAGAGCTGCAGATTTCTGAAGGAGGGGAGGGAAGAAAGCTCCGGGATGAGAGACCTGGGGGAGAATCCTGCCCCCTCCCTCAGGCTTCCCCAGCAAGGCAGGGGGCTCGGATGGAAGCGGGGGGGGGGGGGGTCCTGCAGGAAGATGCACCCCCCTGGAGCAGGCTGAGCCCTCACCTGTGTCCCTGCCAGCCAGGGTTGCAGTGCCGACAGTGCCCAGTGTCTGGCTGGCAGGCCTCCCCGAGGTGGCAGTCAGGGCACTGCTGCCTGCAATTCTCGCCAAAGGTGCCAGGTGGGCAGGGCTGGTGGCACTGGGTCCCGTTCCACCCTGGCTCGCAGGACTCACAGCTGCCTGTGTCCGGGGCACATGGCTCAGTCTGCTTGCAGTGGCCACAGCTAGGCGAGGAAGAGATTGAGAGTGGGGTCAGGACAGGGAGGACCGTGGATGGATGGAGCTCCCTCCACTGGGCCCACCCCACCCCCTCTCAGGGTCCCGGTGAGCCACAAGGTTGGAGTCTGCGAGGATGAGGCGGCAGAGGTGATCGCTGAGGGTTTGGGGAGGACCCTGTGTCACCTTGCCTCCCCCTCTGTGAGTCAACCTCTGGGAGTGTCCTCCTCCGGCCTGAGGTCTGACCGCAGTGTCACCTCTATGCCACAATACGAAAGTGCACGCCCAGAGACATGCTTTTACCACGCCCAGGTCTTGTTTTTGCCTTCACGCCGGTGAAGTCGCTTGAAGGTCCTCCTTCCAGCTACTTAATTATCTGCCATCACAGACTGTCGGGGAGGGGAGGGAATTCACACGCCATCCACCGGTCACCTCAGAGTGGAATTGCTGGCAGTCGGGTTGGTGTGTTTGTGTGTGTGTGTGTGTGTGTGTGTGTGTGTATTTTAAATAGAGCCCTGTTTTGCTTGTTTGTAAGAAGTCACTGAAAAGATGACATTGGGTTGGGGTATTCTATGCAGCAAAGCTTCAGTCGTCTGCACTGTCCTGGCCGAGTCAATGCCCAGAGGGGGACGATGTAACAGGCATCCCTGCCTGCAGGGGGAGCTGCTCAAAGTTAGATACCGAGTCACAGGAAGCCTGTAACCCAGAGTTCTCAGCCTGCGGGTCTCCACCCCTTGGGGAGTCCCATGACCTTTCCCCAGGGGCCACCTGATCCATAATAGTAGCAAAATGACAGTTAATGAAGTAGCCGCGAAAATAATTTTCTGGTGGGGAGGGGGTCATGCATGAAAGGGCCGGAGGAAGGGTGGGAACCCCTGCTGTGATCCTTCTGGTCCCACGCTTCATCCTGGCTGTGCCGGCATTGTATTGTTTACCGGGAACAGGAACTTAAAGTGGGGTGAGCTGGACCCAGAGGCATGGGCATGGAAGGTGTCTGCTTGCTTGCGGTTCCTTCCTTCGCCACCCCTGCCGGAATCTCTGCATGGACCACACCAGCACCCTGACCTCCCGCCTTCTCACCGGAGCGCCCCGCCCCCATTTATTGTCTCACCTATATCTCTTCTCTCTTTCGCCTTCCTTCTCCCACATTCCTGGCGGTCCCCACCCCCACCCCCACGCCCCCTCTTCCCCGCCATCCCTCTGCTCTTCCCTGCCCTGGAGGGGAGAGCCCTGCCCGCCCTGCCCATCGGGCTCACCTGTGCTGGCACAGTGCCCCGTAGCGGCCGGCGGGGCACGGCAGTTCACAGCTCTTGCCCTGGAAGCCGGGTGGGCACAAGCACTTGCCCGAGCCTCTGCTGCAGAGGCCGCGCACGCACTGGCACTGCTGGAGGCAGTCGACGCCCCAGCGGCCGGGCAGGCAGGTGCAGAGGCCCATCGTCTGAGTGCAGGGGGAGCCGTGGCAGCGGCAGCGGAACTGGCAGCGAAGGCCCCACCAGCCGGGTTGGCACAGGCAGGTGCCCGTGGCAGGGTCGCAGCTCGAGGTTTTCGGGTTGCACAAACACTGGTAGTGGCACTTGAGGCCCCACCAGCCTGGTTCACAGTGGCATGTGCCGTTCTGGCTGCAGCGTCCGTGGGAGCTGCAGGAGCACGTGAATTCGCAGCGGTCGCCCCAGCGGTTGGCTTTGCAGCGACACTCGCCGGTGGCCGGCTCACACTGGCCGTGCGGGTGGCAGGGACAGCTCTCACGGCAGTCGGGGCCCCAGTACTGGGCCGGGCAGCCTGCAGGGGCGGGGGTGGGGGACCAGATAGATATGGCTGAGCTCGGAGACGGATGTGCATCGGTCCCGCCCTCCAATTCATCCAGAAGCAAAGGGTCACCGTCTTGGAACGCCAGGCCCCTGTCCTCTGGAGAGTGTGCTCACTTCCTGCATCGTATTCTGCACCACAAAAATGCCTGACAGGAGCCCAGCCACACCCTTAGGAATCCAGAGTGGGAACAGCACATCCCTGAGTCAGCCAGGTGGGAAGGACCACCCCATGGAGTGAACTGGCTGTCCACCCTCGGCTCAGGCCTGGCTGCTGCCCGCCAGGGTCCGGGAAGGAGCCATAATTCCCAGTGTCTGCTTCCAGCCTAGGGCTGCCTGTGCCTGGCTACTCTGCCCACCAAGCCCTCTGGTTATCAAAAGTGGCAGCTGTGTGGTTGGCAGAAAGAAATAACATCCACTTGGCAGTTACCGGGAGCACCTGCCTTTCCTGAGAGATGCCGAAAAGAAAAGGGAAGTTGCTGGGCACTAATGTCTGTGGGGAGGGGTTTGGGGGCACCAGGGCATCTCGGGGCAATTCCCTCTTCTTGCCTCTGGGCCTCATGCTGAAGCTTGGAGGTACCTGGCACTTGCTAGTCTTCAAATGGCATCTTGACCTGCTTTGTGCCCCCACCACCCACTTCTGCCCAGCAACGGCCCCATCCAGGGGAAGACTCACGAGAGCTGCACCAGGCCCCGAAAAACCCCGCCTTGCAGCGACAGAGGCCCGGTTTCACGCACACCTCTTCTGCCTGGCAGGTGTCCGGCCCTTCGCAGATGGCTGGAAAACAGGTTGGAGGGACTGGGCCATGACGGGGGACACCCCTGCCCTGTTGTTATAGGCTGGACCCTGACTCGAGGGCTCAGGAAGAAATGAAGCTCAAAAAAATAAATAAATAAAAACAACAAAAAAATAAAAAAATAAAAAACAAAAAAGTAAACACACACACGCACAAAAAAAAAAAAAAAGAAAAAAAAAGAAAGAAAGAAAGAAAGAAAAGAAATGAGGCTCCAAGAAGTTAGGGAGAAAGGGCCCTGGGATGTCCTTCCTTCTCTTCTTGTGGGTGGTAAAGGAGTGGGGGTGGGGGTGATACTTCTTGGCTACTCACGGATGGTGCATTCTCCATCTTTCTGCTTCCAGCCCGGACAGCACTGGGGCTCAGCAGCGGGGCTGTGGACAAAGAGGAGTCAGCTGGAAGCAGGACTTGCCAGTCCTTCCCAGTGGGCCACTGTCTCCGGCTGCGACAGGAAGTTGCCTCAGTTCCATCAAGGTCTAGCAGACAGACTGAAACAAGCCTCAGGTCGCCAACTCTCCCCCTGGCCCTCTCATCTTCCCCAGCCTCTTTCCATCACCCCGCAACTGCCCCCGAGCCCCTCTCCCTCCAGTCCTAGCACCGCTTCTCCAACACCCTCCTTTCCCTCAGTGTCTCCCTGTCAGTCTACCACCGCCACCCCAAACTCTCACAAGACCCACCTGCTGGACACGCAGACATGCTGCCCTTTGGGGTCCAGTTGGGACCCCAGGCCCCCCTGAGTCCAGAGCAGCAGCAGCAGGAGTCCCAGTCCCAGCCCCATGGCGGCCAGTGCTGACAGAGGGCTTGGATTAATCAGCCCCACAGCTCCCAACCCTCTTCCTGCTTCCTCCCAAGGCTTTTCCTGAGGAAATCAGGCCGGAGGGGGCAGGGCTGCCCTGAGGCACCTCCCTGAGAGGGTGGATGGGTATAGAGAAGTCCTGAATGACGCCATTGATCTATGAAGTGAAAGAGAAAGGGCCCACCAGCCAGGGGTGAACAGGGCTGGTCTTGGTGTAGAGGGCCTTGGCAGATGTGGGAATGGGGGCCTCGGGTGGCGGGGGCAGGGAGGGCGGCGCTTGACTCTCCATTAGGCCATATTCTCAGAGTGCCGTGGGAAGTGGGAAAAACGTCCCCAACTGGAAACCAATCAACCACAGGAATCTCCGCCCTGCAGTCACTTTCTGCAGAGCTGGGCGGTGGAGGACAGCCACAGACAGACAAGGAGCAGTGTGTGGTCACTGTGGGCGGTTGCTTTATTTCACTGGCTCAGGCCACCACCACAAACCCTCTCTCGTTCCCGAATCAGGAAACTGAGACTCGAGAGTAAGTGCTTGGACCTGGCCCCAGGGGTTGGGTGCAGACGTGGTGGGAGCGGAAGCAGCCTGGACTCTTCTGGCAGGCAGGGCGGCAGAGGCATCTGAGGCAGGCCTGGAGAGAGGAGGCCGTGTCTCCTTTGAGGACACAAGTCCATCCACAGCTGGACCGCAGAGTCGAGTCCCGGGCCAGCTGAGGCTCCCGGACACAGCTGTCCATAGAGAGTAGAGCGGGGATGATCAAGAACCAGGAGGGGCAGGACTGGACACAGGTTCCAGGTGGGGGGGTGGCGTCTCTTCATCTCCCTGTTGCTTGGTGGTGGTGGGGCCGGCAACTTCAGGGCTCTCGGTTTCACCCCGATACCACAGGCCAAAGCTAGAGGGTTGACACAAGAGCTTCCTTGAGCCCAGAAGCCTGAGAGGCTGAGGGAGGTGGGGGAGAGGAGGGGCCCAGAGGGACAGAGGGCAGCAGGAGGGCAATGGGCAGGCCCGCTGGAGGGCCCAGGAACAGGTGGTAGCGGCGTGTATAGAGTTCAAGGGATGGGGGCGCTGCGAAGAATTCAGTGGGTCCCCTTCCTCACCCTCACCCCTTATGCCTTGCCCTCCCCAAACATACAAACTCTGTATTCGGGATTCAGGAAGTGGAGGCGGGTCTTCCTTATGGCTGGGGAGCAGGAGCCAGGAGTCGTCCTCTTCGTCACTGAAGCAGAGAGCAGACGTGAGGACCGTGTCACCAAGGCTCTGAGGGACAAGGGGAGGCTAGTCCACTCCTCTCTGCTGGGCAGCCCCAGGAACAGGTGGGAGAGGGCAGGGTGACTGCCAGGCACCCAGGGCTAGCACGAGCAAAGGAGACTGGAGAAAGGAAGGGCATTGCCAGGCTTCATCGATAGCCTGACAGATGGCAGGTTCAGACAGGGCTGGGGTGGTAGACTCAGCCCTTAGAGGACAAACCAATCCAGCCAAGGGCGAAGGAGAGAAGCGTGTGAGCGGAGCAGACAGCAAGCAGGAACAGGGCCGGATCCAGAAAGAGGGGAGGCGGGTTCAACAGGGCAGCCTGGACAGCAGGCACGGGTGACTGGGGCACAGGGGGGGACCGGGCCAGAGCAGCAGTGTGTGTGTGTGTGTGTGTGTGTGTATGTGTGTGTGTGTGTGTGTGTACAGGGGACACAGGGCAGGGATTTACCTGCTCTCTGCTTCCTCTGGGGTCCCTAACATCTTCGCCTTGATCTTCTTCCTCTGTCTCCGGACAGCCACCTTCATGGCTTCCAGCAAAAGCCCAGGCACCCTGTGGTCGGCGAGCAACTCCCTAGAGGGGAACCCCAGAGGGGCAGGGAAAGTAGTGGAGAGGGGAGTATACCCTTAGGACTCCCGCGGAGGAGCTGGGCATTTTCCTCCCCCTTTTGGAGACACCCTAACTTGCTAACCCCCTTCTCAGAACACTTCTCTGACTGCTGCTGCTGTGGGTCTGTGGCCCCCTGAACTGTCCCCTCCCGGGTATGGCTGAAGCTCCAGGAAGTTAAGGCCTGGGGTCTTCCCAGGGAAGCCGAAGTCTGAAGTGGGGTGACCAGGGACCCAGAGAGGAGCCCTTTGGGATCCCTGCCCAGCTCTCTCACCGCTGGAAGTAGGCCTGCTCCTCCTTCAGCAGGAAGACCTTGGCTTTGAGCTCATTCCGCTCCTGCAGGATCTGCTCAAGCTCCTCCCTACTGAAGCCGCACTGGTCCCCCTCCGGGCGGCGCCCAGGCTGCTGCTGGGCACGGGGCTGGAACAGCACAGGTTGGGTCAGAGAGCCGCCTAGGCCTGCACTCGGCCCTTTCCCAGGGCAATCAGGAGACTGCTAAGAAGTGCCCAGCAGGGAAACTAGGCGGGGGGGTGGGGTGATGTGGGGTTGGGGACGAAGGTGCCACAATGAATGAATGAATGAATGAATGAAAAGCGCACCAGCTGAGTCCGAAGCGCAAGCTGCCCAAGGGTGCAAACTTGACGAGCACCACCAACTTCCCGTAGGAGCCTGCCATGCAGCAAAATGAAATTTCCCGAGTGCCCACCAAATTTCAGATGCGGCGAATGGTCAGCTGGGTCCCTGCCCTCATCAGACACTCACGGGACCCTCAGGAGTCCCCGTGGTCCCGGCATCGCTGGTCGCTCGCTCAGGCTCCTCCCTCTGCTCGCACCGGGGACCCTGCTCTTGCACCACCAGGGGGGACCCTTGGCGCAGCACCTCCCTCTCCCTCTCGCGGTCTCGCACCGTACGAAGCTGAGTCTGCACGGCGGCCAGCTTCTGGCGCAGCTCCGCATTCACCAGCAGGAGGCGGTGCAGCTGTTCCTGCAGCTGGGGGCGGGGCAGAAGATTCGGGCTGTGGGCGTGGCGCCGCGGGGCGGAGCGGAGGGAGCCCCGCCCCCGCCCGTCGCCCCGCCCTCCCCTTGCCCTCACCGCCTCGGCCTCCTGGCTGCGCTGCAGCAAGTCGCGGCTGTGCGCCCGGAGCTCGTCCCGCTGTCGGTCGGTCACCTCCTTGAGCTGCCGCAGCAGGGCGCGCTCCTCTGGAGAGGGGGCGTGTTCAGCGGGGGCCAGCACGAGGGGTGGCCCCGACGGGCTCTGGTCGGGCCCCGGGGAGCCCCCAGCCCTGCGGGGCCGCGGCGGAGGCTCTCACTCACCCTGCGGCCCGACGCGCAGCTCCCTTCGGAGGTGGTCGTTCTCCTCCCGCAGCCGCCGCAGCTCCACTTCTGCCTGCTGCGCCGACACCTGCAGCTGGGGAGCCCGGGGCTCGGGGTTAGGCTGCCTGCCTGCCGCGGGCCCGCGGGGGCCGAGGGGCTGGCACCGAGACTCACCGAGTCGGGTGCGGGCCCCACCGCAGCCTTCTCCAGGAGCTCCAGCGCCCGCACCACGAGGGGCACCAAGCCCGCGGCCGCCTCCGGCCCGAAGCGGCGCGCCAGTTGCTGAAGCTCAGTGCCCAGAGCCCCCGCCAGATGGTACACGAGCTCCGCGGAGGACCCCGACCCCGCCGTCGCTCGAGGCCCCCAGCCTGGGCCCCCAGGCGCCATCTTCGGGGGCTCCATGTACCCTGAAGGGCAAAGGTGTTGCCCCTCCTTTCCCGGCAATTTGGGCAGGAAAACGCTAAACAGTTCCGGCTCAGTTAGGGTTGCAGTGGGAGGAGCTACTGCAGCTCGTCCTTCATGTTGGGGTCATGGCGGAGGGGAAGGCAGCCCAGGCCCTGGGCCCCCCAGGACGTCCTCCCTTTAGAGCCGAAGGTCCCAAGGAACCAGGCGGCCAGCTTCCCCCTCAGGCTTCCCAGAGGTGCGGCTCACAGCTGCCCACGTACCCCCTTTCCGGAGCGGAGCTCTCCCGGCACCAGACCGGCTGCCAGGCTCCACCTCTGAGCCAGGTCATGGGGCTGACTTGGCAGCTGAAGGCCAGAGGTCAGAGGTAGGGCTGCTGGAGGCCTGCGTGCCTGTCTGTCCAGCCAGGAGTGACACAGCAAACTAAGGAGCCATACTCGGCCAGGCACCACAGCCCCACGTTCCACTGCTGTGCCGGGGGAAAATGGGGTGCTGCTTGAGAAGTCCCTTTGGAAGGCAAGCTGCCGTGTCAGGAGAGTGGGAGTGAGGGAAGCCCGCCCCAGCTCTGCCCTGCAGTGGAGCCTCCACCCCCCACCCCACCCCTCCTTCCTGGCCCTCTGGATGAGCTCAGCACCTGCTGTGGTCAAGGGACCTAGCCCAGGCCGGCTTCCCTCCACCCTTACACACAGAGCATGACCCGAGGAAAGAAGAAGGAAAAATAAAGACTCCAATTCATACAAAATTTATTGGTACATTTTTCAGGGTTACAAGTCACCAGGAGGTCAACAACACAAAAACAAGCACAATTGGGGGCACACGGGGCCATGCTGCTGAATGTCAGCAGCGTGTTGGGGTGCGTGTGGAGGAGTCCTGAGCAGTGACGGGGAGCCTAGGCATAGAGGTCCTCCCTGTCAGCTGAGTAGACCTCGCCCTCCTGCAGGAGGGCGAAGTTGAGGAAGTGTGAGGGCCGGTGCACCTCGTGGTAGAACTCCTTGGGGTTTGCTAGCTGCAGCTCGTACTTCATGTTGGGGTCGTGCCTGACACCTGGGGCAGGAGGAAACATCAAATGTTAGCCAGTACTGGGCCCAAGCGTCGTATCTGATCATTTGATCTCCCTTTGACCCAGTTTAATGCAGTTTCTGTTTTATAAAATAAAAAATGATGGGTAAATACATGCATATGGATTAAGCCCCTGGTGAATCGATTCCCTCTGAGCACAGACCAGGATGTGAAGAGCCTTGCTATGATGCAGAACACATGAGAAAATGGACTGGTGTAGATGCAGTTAGGTTAAAATCTAGCTCCCCCTCCCCCACATCAAGATCCCAATTCTACCTTACAGATCCAGCTGGACCAGAGGATGTGCACTGGTACAGCTAAGAAACCAGAAACGGGGAATCCAGGAGAGATGATCCCCAAGGACCAGTGCTGGGTGTGGTCATACCAGGAGGGCAGAGCGAGGGTGGAGTAGAAAGGGGGAACCTATTTTAAGAATCTACATATAAACTCCTCCCTGGGGTATGAAAAATAGGAACGTGGGTGAAGGGATACATTGGACACTGTAAGATATGACAAAATAATTTATAAATTATCAAGGATTCATGGGGGGAGCGGGAAGGGAGGAGTAAAATGAAGAACTGATAACAAGGGCTTAAGTAGGAAGCAAATGTTTTGAGAATGATGATGGCAACAAATGCACAAATGTGCCTGACATACAATGGATGGACGTATGGACTGTGATGAGACTTGTATGAGCCACCTTTAATCAATGATTAAAAAAAGTCTAGCACCCTGTGATCTGATCTCTCCTATGATTCATTTACATTTGTCCTAGTGTTTAATATTTCTGCTTTCTTTTCAATCTAGTCTTTCATCTTATTCTATTATTATATGTTATTTTATTTGGGGGGGGGCATCACTGCCCTCTGGTGGGAGTAGGAGGCCCAGCCTTGCTCCTGGAGAGCTGCTGCTGGATTTGAACTGCCAACCCTGTGGGTTGCACTAGCGCCCACAACTACTGCGCCACCGGAGCTCAGCCCTTGATTTTTGTTTGTTTTTTGTTTTGTGTGTGTGGGCATCACTGCCTCTGGTGGTCGTGGCACTACCCAGTGCCGCTCCTGAGAGCCGCCGCTGGATGTGAACTGCCAAGCCCGCGGGCCGCAGTCCTGCACTCAGTCACTTACCCACCAGGGCTCGGCCCAGCCCTTGCTTTATTATTGTTGCTGGTTTTTTGGGATATGAAATCCAGACTAGGTAAAACTAGACAGACGGTAGCTGGATTAATGGCTGGGGAGGGTCAGGGGAGATGGGGAGCTAATAATGATGGGGACAAGAATGAAGGCCTGAGCCCCGGTGGCGTAGTGGTTGTGCGCGGGACTGCGGCCCACTGGGACGGAGGTTCGATTCCAGCAGTGGGGCTGGGCCTCCTACTCCCACCACCGGAGAGCAGTGATGCCCCCCCCCAAAAAAAGGGAACGAAGAGACTTTTCTAAAATTGATTGTGATTGTGGTGACGGTTGTACAACTCTTCTTGATGTGACTATTGAATTGTATGATTTAGATGGGCTATGTGCCAATAAACTGTTAAATAAAAAAAGGTATTTGCCTTTCTTGCCCAGCCTAGGTCTCTAGCCCTCTCTAAGCCAGAGCTAGGCCCCAAGTTTTTTTGTTCTTTGTTTTAATAATTTTGTTGGGGGCTCTTACAGCTATTATAACATTCAGTACATCATCTGTATCAAGCACATTTGCACACATGTTGCCACATACATTTCCAAACATTTTCTACTTGAGCCCTTGGTATAAGCTCCTCTTTGGAGAAAAAAAAAAAAAAAAAGCTATCCCCCCCCCCTTTTTTAATGAACCATTTTATTGGGTACTCACACACCTCCCCTCACGACCCACACACATCAACTGAATGCAGAGCTCATTCGCACACTTGTTGCCATCATCACTCTCAGAACATCCTCCCCCCACTCAGGCCCCCAGTTCCAGCTCCCCATATTTCCCTTCCTTCCTACGCCCATGAACCTTTAATAATTTACAAATTGCTATTTCATATCGTACACATCCAATGTGTCCCTTCACTCACTTCCCTGTTGTCCGTGCCCCAGAGAGGAAGTTATATGTAGATCCCTGAAACTGGTTCCCCCTTTCTACTCCACCATCCCTCCACCCTCCCAGTCTCACCACTCCCATCACTCATCCTGAGGGAACATCTACCCTAAATTCCCCATTTCCCTGTACATCCCCTGTTCTAGCCAGGCTTGTCTGGTAGAACCGAAAGTATGATAGTGGGTGTGAGAAAGCATTTGAGAACTAGAGGAAAGATGCATATTTCATTGTTACTACACTGTACTTTAACTGGCTCATCTCCTCCCTGAAACCCCTCTGTAAGAGGATGTCGCTTCACCTATTGATGGGCTTTGGGTCACCAATCTACTCCCCCTCATTTATAATGATATAACTTTAGTTCTTTGATGCCTGACACCAGACCCCTTCAATACCTTGTGGTCACACAGGCTGGTGTGCTTCTTCCATGTGGGCTTTGTTGTTTCTGAGCTAGATGGCCTCTTGTTTACTTACTCAAGCTAGGCCCCAAGTTTTAACAGTGACCATATATATATATATATCCTTCTCCTTCTCTTCCTTTTCCCTATGTTCCCGCACCAACATAAGGTCCCACACCAGCACCCCCCTCCCCAATACCCAAACCTACTGACTGAGTCCATTTCTTTTTTTTTTAGGCATCACTGCCCTCAGGTGGTGGGAGTAGGAGGCCCAGCCTTTGCTCTTGGGAGCTGGAATTGAACCTCCAACCCAGTGGACCGCGCACAACCACTACGCCACCGGGGCTCAGCCCTACTGACTGAGTCCATTTCAACTCACAACAACCCTACATAAAGTTTCCGAAACTAAATTTGTATGAAAGCAGACCACCTCTGCTGTCTTCCACAAAGCTACTGGTAGGCTTGAACTGCCGACCCTGCAGCTAGAGGCCCAAGGCCTAACCCAAAGCATCCCCAGTCACCCTGCCTTCCACTTACCCATAAAGTTGTAGTTCCACGAGGACTGGGCAGGGACCATAAAGAAGCCAAGGAAGCGATCGGACAACAACATCTGGACCCTCTCGTAGTGGGAGGGCAGGTAGCCCTTGGGGTTGTTGCCCTTGTCAGTGTTCTGGCGGCCCCACTCGTAGCCACTGGGGGTCAGCTTGTAGGCCGTCAGGGTGCAGGAGCCTGGCGTGAAGCTGGAGGAGGAGGAGCCCAGAATCAGCACGCAGGCCACCACTTTGAGCACAGCTTGCAGCACCCGGCTGCCCCCCAGACCCACCTGCAGGTGATGATGATGGTCTTCTCGCCATCCCAGGACGGGTTGTCGGCCATGATCTTGGCGTGGGTGGTCACGTCCTGGGGCGACAGCTGGGGAGACTCATTGGGCTGTGTGTGGATCCAGCCTAAGGGCTCCATCTCCTGAGGACCAAAAGCAGCAGAGTCCAGCTTGGAGGCCGGTCTGCAGCAGCTGTGACTCCCCACCCGGGAGCCACACACCCGCCTCTCTCCACCATGCTGCCAACTGCAAGCCCAGTCTCCCTGCCCAGGTTCCGGCCCCACCTCTCACCTTGAGGTACTCGTGCTGGGGCAGCTGGCCGGGGAGGTGCACCGTCTGGTGGGTGCCCCACTGTGGAACCATCACAATGCAGCGGATCTCCTTCACCTGAGGGTTATCCGGTGGACTCACGCCATACAGGTAACCTGCAATCTGGGGCAAGGGGCCGGGCCAGACTGAACACAAGCCCAGAATACAAGCCAGCTCTGGGCTCCCTCTGTCCCTGCCCTGAGGCCGCAGATGGACTGTCCCAGAACCTCCTGCATCTTAACTGCAGAGTGTGTGCTTCCTCCACCGTCATCCTCACCGCCAATCCAAGGGTATAACAACAGAAACTTCCCTTACTGGGCAAGCGGATTCTCTTTTCCTGTTTCACCTGCCACTGCTGGCGCCTGTTCTCAAGGGCCTTTCTGATTCTTGGCCGACTCTCTTGCTCCTGCTGTCTTCTGGGAAGGCTCTCGTCCAGATGCGAGTCAGACAAACATTTCCTCGCCTGCTCTACTTGGCTTTGGTTGTGCCCGGGATCCATTCTGCCACGAGTTCTGAGTCTTGTTTAAGAAGCCCACCCCAAAGCTATGAGCACGCGCATCTTCTCTTCATGCTCCACAGCTCACTATTCCACACTCGGCTCCTCCCTGCACTGAGGCTCTGTCGGGGTGATGACAGGGGGCAGAAGGCTGTCTTTGTTCAGCATTCTGTCCTACCGCAGCCTTGGTCTCCCACACTCACGTGACTGTTTCTAATCTCTTAGGGGGACTTCGCAAAGGTCAAGGGAAAATTCTGTGATCTGTCCATGCCAATTTCCACAAACCATTTTTTTTCTTTTTTTATTTTGGGGGAGGAGGGGCATCACTGCCCTCCGGTGGTGGGAGTAGGAGGCCCAGCCTTGCTGCAGGATTTGAACCTCCATCCCAGTGGGCCGCAGTCCTGTGCACAACCACTATGCCACTGGGGCTCAGCCCCACTATTTTTTAAATTAAAAAAATTAAATTAAATTAAATTTTTTTCCCCAGGCATTACTGCCCTCAGGTGGTGGGAGTAGGAGGCCCAGCCTTTAATCCTGGGAGCTGGAATTGAACCTCCATCCCAGTGGGCCGCAGTCCCGCGCACAACCACTACGCCACCGGGGCTCAGCCCCCCGACATTTACTTTCTAAAGAGGTATTGGTTCCTCTTTTTTCCCTCCCCCACCTCCCATGAGCGTTTTGAAGCCCCTTCTATCCTTTTCTTGTTCAACAACTTCTAGGTTACTACCATATCCTCCGAGTGGGCACAGCCATGTGGTGGGGGCCACCTCCTGACCACTGTGGCTGTCCTTGCCTGCGCGCTGAAAGCAGCGCCTCCAGGGGTCGCGGGACACGGGGCGCAAGCAGGCGGGGCACCCTCACTCACCTGGGCTCGGAGGTCGGAGATGCAGATGAACTTCTTAAGCACGTTCTTGGGAAGGATATAGGTGTAACCAGTCTCTTTGATGTCATCAGAGGACACGTAGATGTGGTTGGTCCTTAGGTGCAGGTTGGCAGCAGAGATGGCCCTGCAAGGCGGCAGGGGGGATGTCAGCCTGCCTGGGCTCCAGCGCAGGAAGCCCCGCCCGCCCGGCCTGTGCAGTACCTGACCCTCCACTCGGTCTTGGAGGAGAAGGTCTGGGTCTCGTAGTTGCTGGTGGTGGAGGTGATGATCTCGTCGCCGTGCTTGTTGACGGTGCGCGTCTGCGTGGCCGTCAGCTGCGACTGCTCCTTGGTTTGCTTCTCGATCTCAGCTATCTGCTGCCGCTGCTGGGACGGGGCCGAGATCTCCATGCCCAGGATGATGTCTCGGATCTCGGACTGCGTCAGTGACGCCACGTTCACGCTGTGGGGACAGCCTGCGTCACACGGGCTCCCTTCTGCCTCAAGGGCCAGAGTGTCAAGTCTGAGGGACAGGGCCAATCCAGACAAGCCCTAGCTGCCACCTCAGGGAGAAGACCCCGTGGGAGTCCTCTCCGCTCAGCTCCTGCTAGCTCGGCGGCACCACGACCGCCCGCTCTCCTCCTGGACGCACAGGACCAGCCTCAGCGCCACAGTCGCCCTGGCCGCCAGAAGGACACGCAGAGCGTGGAGGGGCGGAGAGGGACGTGCTTGCTGTGTAACGTACGGACCGGAAGGAGCGGCCTGCTCAAAATCGCAACGGCACCTCCCTGAAACCAAGTCAGGGGAGCAGAGAGGCCGGAAGAGACACCTGCCCTCTCCAGACCCTTCTGAGCTCAACTCGTCTACGATACAAAGCACACCTGGAAGACACGCCTCCCTCTCCCGGCTGGCTCACTTGTTCTTCTTGCCATAGTCGGCCAAGATGAGGTCCTTGAGCTGCACCTCCACCTTGATCCACTCCTCGTCTGTCAGCGTGGGCCAGATGTGATGCGGCTCCGTGATCGTGGTCTTGTCTGGCTTCAGGATCACCTTGGCTCGGTCATTGTTCACGTGCAGGGCACGCAGGATCAGGATGAGCCGGGAGAAAGCCTGGGAAGACATGGGGGAGTCACCTGACGCTTCCTGCCAATCGTTTCTTTCTGCTGCCCTTTCTGACGGCCAGAGAACAGATTTCAAACTACGAAGCCCACCCAGAGCAGCTCTCCCTCCACCTACAGCGGAAGCAGGGAAAGCGGCTCCCGTGGACTTGTGGGAAAAGCCAAGACCCGGGTCCGTGCTGACGCTGCACTCAGCCCTCCTAGCCTAGCGTCGGCCGTGAGCCCTCTCCCTGAAGCGGCTTTGTACCGTGTAAGATGAGATCGTCTTGAGCCAGTCGTCATAGAGGTTGAAGAGAACCATCTGAGGCTCGGTCGCTTTAAGAATGAGGTCCCCAAACTTCTCCACCTTGAGGCAAGCCTGGAAGGGGAGCTGGAGTTCTGACCCTTTGATCACAATGTTGGGGAAGTCCAGCAAGTGCACCTGGGATGAGACCAAGTCCATGATTAGAGAGTGCCTCGGGGCTCTCAGCCCTCCTCCTTCTGCCTTGTCACCGCCTGCTGCGGCTCACCTCCAGGGGGTCCAGCATGCCCTTCCGGGTCACAATGATCTGCTTGGGCTGCTCCTCCACAGGCAGGGATCGGATCAGGGCAGCCACTTCCTCAGCCGTCTTCCACTTAGCCAACTACAAGGCAACAGGGGAGCATGGGAAGTGTGTCTCTGCCCTCCAGGTGAGCCGAATAAAAGGACTGAGCCTTGATACAATCAAACTGTTATGTGATGGAGTGTTAGTCAGCCAGGCAGGCAGGCAGGACAGAATGAGTTTTCAATGGAGTAAGCAGATAAAATTCACACAAGAAAATGAGTCAACAGATAACAAAGTGCTGAACTAATGAGTCATCAGATAACTTAAGGGCTCAACTATGCACACGGTGCTTAGAGAAGAAATGAAGGCTGCGAAGCTCATTAAAATCTGCCCCAAGCAATGGCCTTCAGGGAGGAGTAAAACTGCAGCCAACAGAGGAAGGAGGGGATTCATCCGAGGGAGAGAAACAGAAGCAAAGCCAAGGAGGTGGGGGACGCACAACCGTTGGTTTACTAGGACCCTGGTCTGATGGCAAGGGGCGGTCAGCCGGCTGTACCCAAGAGAAATGTAGGGCTGGGCGCTGAGCACAGCGCCAGCCAGAGCCAAGGGTCTAGGGAGCCAGAGAAGTTCAAGTCAATAAGAAGGAAGTGCTACGACAGGTTGGGAGGGAGAGAAGTTATTGAGTTTAAGTGATGGTTTAAGAAAATCTGTTTCCTTTTGAAAGATTTTTGGCTGCCTTGTTCACGACAGGTCAGAGATGGGAGATTCAGGGAAGCTGAGAGACCAGGTGTCAGGTGATGAAGAACCTCACTCTCCAGCTTTTTTTTTTTTTTTTTTTTTGTGGGCATCACTGCCTCTGGTGGTCGTGGGCGCTACCCAGCTGCCGCTGGATTTGAACCGCCAAGCCTGCGGGCTGCAGTTCTGCACTCAACCACTTACGCCACCAGGGCTCAGCCCTCCAGCTTTCTCTAGAAAAAGTTCAAACACCGTGGCCTCCATAGAAGAGCAGACATACACGGCTGGTTCGATAGCCTCTCTGCTCTTTAATCTGCTCACCTGTCCTAAACGTTTCTGTCCAGCCCACACAGATGTGTGGATTATCTTCAGGAAGAGCTGGCCCGTGCGTGGATTGAAGATGAAGATGGCCCCATTGATGGGTTTGGTAGTTAAGTTTCCCTCGAAGGTCTGCAGAAGCATAATACGAGTTTGCATGGCAGAGAAACAAGCTCCGTGCCCCTATTCCCCTCCCCACTTCAGCACTCACCTTGTGGATAGTCACTCTGTAGACATTGGTGTCGTCCACAAACCAGATGATCTGGTTGGAGAAGAGCTCACCGTAGTTCTGGGAGGACAGATAGGGCTCAGTGGGCTCGGACGAATAGAGCTGCAGCCCCTTTCGGATCCGTTCCCGTAGGACATACAAGGCAGGGTTGGCCTTCATGATCTTGGCCATGGCCTGCTGGATGAGAGGCTTGCTGCCGGGGAACCAGTTTCCATAGGCGCTGTAAGGGGGACAGAGAGGCCAGGAGAGGGATCAGCAGGCTAGAACGAGGCAGACAAGCTCAAGAAAAACGGACTGATGTGCAAAAACCAAGCTGCTGGCCAGGCTGCTGAGCTACCACGTGTGGAATCGAGCCAGGCAAGGGAAGCTTCCACTCATAAAGGAGACAGAAAGATAAGTACAGACAGGTGCTACCACTGGATCAAAACTGGACATTAGGCGAAATGAGAGAAGACTGAGAAAAAACTAGGAGTCATAGACTGTGTGATTCCCCTTCGACAGAATGTCCTGAAGGGGCAAATTCACATGGAAATTCCCGACAAGAGCGGGCACTCTGCAGTCGCGCCTGAGGGAAAGGCCAGGACGTGGGCCCAGCTCACCTGTGCAGGTTATAGGCCAGGTCGATTGCGATGAGCACCCCGGTGGGGGAAGGGTAGATGCTCATGTTGTCTGTGGTGTAGTCCAGGAACTTGGCCCTGGCGTAGCGCTCGATGTCATGGGAATCGTAGTCCCCCCAGCGCAGCTGGATGTCAATCCAGTACTTCTGAGTGGTGGTGCTGTCCATCACATCCCTGGGGGGAGAGAGGGGCCAGTGGCTCAGGCTTCCAGGAACGCGTCATCGATGTCCCACAGTCAAAAGTTCCTCAGCACCACTCCTAATCACTTCAAAATCACAACCGCTCGGCCTACTCAGAGCAGCAAGCCCGGCAAGAGCTGCCGAGGGTGCTGACGGGATCGAGAGGCAGCGGTGCCCCTGAGGTTAGGCGGCAAAGTGGCACTGCCAACTGCTAGAGGAGTCAAACTGAGCCCCGAGGCACTCACTTGGAGTCGGCCAGCAGGGACGGGCGGGAGACATTCCACTTATAGGAGGCAAAGAGCAGGATATCGGCACAGGATGAGTTCATCTTGTAGGACTTTCGGGGGTGGATCGTCTCCTTTTGCACGGTCTCAATCTCCAAGGCATCCAGCTCCTGATCAAACACCTGCAGGCCCAAGAGGGAAGAGATGAAGCCGGTGGCTCCGAGAGCCTGCCTCGAGGGAAGGCTGGTGGGAGTCAAGTCACCGGGGCACCTGGGACGACTGCCACAGCACCAGGGCTTGTGCTCTGAGTTCGGGGTCGAGGGTGGGGGGTTAGGTGGGGGGTGGACTTCCCAAACCAGGAGGGAGAGCAGGCCGACCCAGTTCTTTTTATGTCCCCCCACCCATACCCCAGCTCACCTGACACAAGTCCATAACGATGCTCTCGTGGATCTTCTGCCACAAGTGAGCTCGGAAGATCTGGATAAGCGAGATCTTCAGCGTGGGGATCTTTCCGTGCATGAAGATACCTGTCAGGTCCAGCTGTACCTGAAAGCCTACGTACACCTGAGGAGGAGGAGAAACTGGAGGTCAGGGCGTGGAACCAAGAGCACCACCTTGGTGTTTTCAGCTCGCTGTCTACCCATCGCACTCACGTTGGCGCGGTTGATGGTTGGGGACCACCAGAGCGTAAACCTGCGGTTGGGAATCTGGTTCAAACCCGAGCGCTGTGCATTAGTTAGCTTCTTCCACTTCATCGACTCCTCAAAGCCGCTGGCCTTCTCCCTGAAACAGAGAAGAGACCGGGAGAGCTCAGGTCACCTGCAGCCACCCCCCAGAGCGTGGTGACCTCCTCGAGTGGTGGTGTGATCCCCAAGGCTTCTGACAAGACTGGCAAGAGGGAAAGCGGATCCTCACCAGAAAAGACCCTCCCAGGTAGGGAAGTAGGTGCCCTTGAAGAGCGTGTGTTCCAAAATGCCCTCCACGCCGCCCAGGGCCTGGATCATGTCTGTCCGGTAGTTGTTCAGGTTCCACAGCTTCCCATCATGCCGCTGGTGTGTCCACCAGAAAGGGTTTTGCTTCAAAACCTGGATGGGGAGGCAGTCACAGTCAAGCTTCTGGAACTTTCTGCCCTAGCCAGTCCACTGTAGCCACGGACACTCCTGATTCAGGGAAACACTGCCCTACTGCCCACCCCCCTCCACGTACCTGGTACTGCTTGAAGTCTGTTCGTACCCGCCAGCCCTTATCGTAAGCCAACGTGTGCCGGTCCTTCTGGAAAAGGGTGTTGATTCGAGGAATGCCGCGATCCCATGAATCCTCCAGGTCTTCTAAAGTCAGTCGTCTGCCCAGGAGAAAAGGTTTCCCATCAAGCATGCTCTCCTAAGAAGAGCTCGACATTCCTGGGTGGCCAGGAATAATCAAGGCCGGCTCTTCATGGACACCACCAATGGGGCTTCCAAAGCTTGCCGTCTCTCCCCATTCCTCTTTCATCCACGTTCTGAAGCCCCCGGGCATGAGATGCTGCGCCCCAGCCTTCCCACAGGGCTCAGGGCTCTGCCCCGACCAGGATTGCAATGCCCGCTGGCTGCCCACCTGTTCTGGGCAATGGCCTCTTGTCGCTTGAGGGCATACTCGGCCCAGACCCGCTGCGAGTCGATGAACTCGCTCTCCCACGGCTGGATGTAGCGGTACAGGTTGGGGATCAGCTGATCTTCTTCGTGGCTCATCCCCGAACGGAAGTGTGTGATGCCCACATCTGTCTGCTTCGACCACCTGTTTTAGGGAGCCCAACCAAGATCAGAAAGCCAGGCGGGGAGGCTAAAAGACACACCCCCTCCCCTCAGGGTCTAAGCAACTGGGCACAGCAGGATCGCTGGCCACGCCTACCTGAGGTCAGACTGGGGGATGAGAACGTGGCCCATGGAGAGCATGCCGAGGCCCCCCAACTCCTTAGGGGTGTAGAACACAACAGGGGGGAAGCGACTGGGCATCTTGGAATTGAGGCCAATCTTGATTCGCGTCTGGATCTTGTTCTCACACTTGACCAGCAAGTCCAGCAGCTCTTGGGTGTTCACCACGGCCTCCCGGAAGTACGTCATCAGGCCGATGAGAGCTGTGTTCCACTTATTCACAATCTGAAGCCCGAGGGAGGACAGGGGGTTTCAGAGGACTCGGG
>PVJH01008906.1:10934-81974 GCA_004026705.1 Nesogale talazaci | reverse complement strand
TTTCCTTTTGTAGTTAGTTAATATCTTCAGAAAGAAACTCTGATACTTCAGCATCATTTAAAATGAATATCTTATATCATAGTTTATAAATAAGTCTTTTATTCATTGCAAATATTGACACATCAAGCAAAGTAAAAAATTGTAAGATTGTTGAAACTGAAATGTGAAAATCCATAGACCTTCATCCTGGGCCCTTCCCTTTAGAGAACCCCTTTTAGCAGTTTTTCTCCTTTCCAGGCTTGTTAAGAAAAGTGGTAGGGGGCTGAGCCCCGGTGGTGTAGTGGTTGTGCGCAGGACTGCGGCCCACTGAGACGGAGGTTCAATTCCAGCAGTGGGGCTGGGCCTCCTACTCCCACCGCCGGAGAGCAGTGATGCCCCCCCCCCCCCCCCCCCCCCCAAAAAAAGAAAAGTGGTAGGCGCACGCACTTGCACACACACACACACACACACACACACCACACACCACACACATACATGGATTAAGAAAGTTTGTGGAACAGTAGAATGGACAGATAATGGAATTTTTTCCCACAAATGCTTTGATGCCACCTCATGCATGCATACATTGAATTAGGAAACTCCAAAATGTAGAGTTAAAAAATGTATACATAGTTGTTTTTTTTTGGGGGGGCATCACTGCCCTCTGGTGGTGGGAGTAAGAGGCCCAGTCTTGCTCCTGCAGAGCTGCTGCTGGATTTGAACCTCCATCCCAGTGGGCCGCAGTCCCCGAGCACATAGTTTTTTTTTTTTTTTTGGGCATCACTGCTCTCCGGTGGTGGGAGTAGGAGGCCCAGCCCCACTGCTGGAATTGAACCTCCGTCCCAGTGGGCCGCAGTCCCGCGCACAACCACTACGCCACCGGGGCTCAGCCCTATATTTACAAAATATTATTTATAACTTGCTTTTCCACTCTGGTATTTTATGACATTCTGACTGCATAGAATGGTATGGTTGTACCATAATTTGTATACCTTATGATAAGACATTGATATAGATGGTTTTCCCAGTTAAAAATGATGTTATAATGAAAACATGTGTGTGTGTGTGTGTGTGCATGTCTTTACACACTGAAGCAAATATGATGGTGTGATAGATTGCACCATTTCTGCAACTTGTCTGTTATGGGTGAATATTCAATTTTATGTTTTTTGTTATTATGAGTAACTTTACATGATGTATAATGATTTGGGAAAGTGGTAAAATAATTTTTATAGGTAAACTTAAAAAACAAAAAACTGTATGCAATGAAAACTAAGTCTTTCGCAGGTCTCTTCCTACTATTAACGATGTATTTTCAGTCCTTTCAGAGTTTTTTATGCTGACTTGTGAGCATGTAGAATCTATGCTGCTGCTGCTTTGTTATAAACAATAGTCCACTAGACTTGCTTTTTCTCCATCTTTTTTTTAATTTATTTTTTTCCTGCATCTTTTCATTTTATTTTATTAGCAGTGTAATTTAAAGAACGTTACATTGCAGTACATTGTAGATCTGTCCTATCGCCTTTCTTTAGGAGCTGCATTGGATTTATGTACTTTTTATTTGTGGTTCAGTGATTTACTTGATCTGGCTGTCCTAGCTATAGTCTTTGTAACTCCTACCAAATTACTTTACTGATGGGACTGAATAAATGTAGGTGGGGAGATGGGGATAGGATTATTTTTTTTGGGGGGGGAGGGCATCACTGCTCTCCGGTGGTGGGAGTAGGAGTCCCAGCCCCACTGCTGGTATTGAACCTCCGTCCCAGTGGGCCGCAGTCCCGTGCACAACCACTACGCCACTGGGGCTCAGCCCGGGCGTAGGATTATATGATTCAGGTGTGAGAGTTTTCATTATGATTGTAAAAACTTGGAATTCCCATGTTGGAATTGGTCACTTTTGGCATCCTGCTGTGTATGAAATAAGTCCTAAGTTGGAAGTGGGAAGTGGGGGGAAGGGGGAGGTGGGGCGTAAACAGAGGAATTCTCATTACCATACAGAGAGAAGAGCCAGGAGTGAAATCCAGCCTTTCAATCCAAGATCCCTGCACACTGAACTTCTTTGCTCCAGGCATAGAAAATTGTGATACCAGAGGAGCCATAGGGGAGTAGTGAAGGGGTAGCAGCCTCAGAACCAGGAGTCGGAACAGGGCTAGAGTGGCATTTCCCATTCCCCAGTGAGTAAAGCTGCCTGCCTTTGGGCAGGAGGTCCCCTGCAGAGGAGTGTGCCTCCAGGCACTTGGAAGAGTTAGGCTTGCTGACCCGTGGAGTTAGAGCTGCTTCCCTTTGGGCTGAGGCTTACAGCAGAGCACCATCGGTGGGTGTCTATCAACAGGACTGAGCGAGCTTTTCTCACATGGAGCAGTACAGATGCCATGGGGCCTTATGGTCCTCTCTGAGGACCAGAGACCTGCCTGTGGGCGTGGCTGGGGAAGACTCTCCTGGCTAAAGAACTACTATATGTCTTGAGCACTTCTGACCCTGAATTGTAGCCTGTGAATTTCCCTAATAAAGTCCATAGCCATGAGTATCATCTGTGATATGGCCACTGCAGTGAGTTAGCAGACCCATCTGAGAGCAAGAGAGTGCTATGAGAGGGATGATTAGTGTTATCATTGATTAAGAAAGTGGGTGGTAGAGGCATCTCTGACTTCAGCCTCATAGCAATTGGCCTTGGACTGTTGCATTTCATTTCCCTTCCCTCATGTGAATTCAGAGACATTTAGATACTGACCTTCCATGCCATTTTTACCCTTGTAAATGATGCTGCAAATAAAATATTTTATATATTTCCTTGTACATGTATTTGCATTGTCTGAAGAATCATTTCCAGAAGTGGAAATTTTTGCCTCAAAGGCTATATAAGTTGAAAATTCTAGAACCAAACAAAAACCAAACCCATTGCTGTTGAGTTTATACTAACTTCTAGCAACCCTCTGAGACATAGAACTGTCTCTGAAGGTTCCAAGGCTGCAAATAATCTGTATGGAAGCAGACTTTCACATCTGTTTCCCATAGAGTGGATGATGGATTCAAGCATCCTTCCACCCCCTGTGCTACTCCAAAGCCCAAACCACGCTCAATGCCACTGAGTCATTTCTGATTTAGACTCCATAGAGCAGGTTGAAACTTTCCCTGTGGTTTCCAAGACTAAATCTTTACAGGAGCAGAAAGCTGCATCTTTCTCTTGATGAGTTCAAATTGTCAGCCTTTTGATTAATAATCTGCTATTGCACCAAGGCTCTTCAGTGCTATTAGGGATCCAAAAATTTTGATAGTTATCTTCAAATTTCCCCTCAGAGGTGATGGACTAATTATAGGGATTACTATAATACTACCTAGCTTTTTAGGGGGGTGGGGGGAGCATCACTGCCCTCTGGTGGTCGTGGGAGCTACCCAGCGCTGCTCCTGAGAGCCGCCGCTGGATTTGAAACTACCTAGCTTTAACATAGTATATTTTTGAACAATTTTATTGAGAAGAGCTTCATTGTTAATGATATAATTACATTAGTATCTTCTAGAAACCATTAGAGAACTTTGTAAGTTTATTATTATAACTAAATTAAAATTTTCTTCCCTTTAACCTTAAATTTTTGTTGTTGTTGTAGTTTTTGTTTTTGGGCATCACTACTCTCCGGTGGTGGGAGTAGGAGGCCCAGCCCCACTGCTGGAATTGAACCTCCATCCCAGTGGACCGCAGTCCCGCGCACAACCACTACGCCACCGGGGCTCAGTCCAAGCCTTTGTTTTTATAAATGGAAGAGTTACATTTTTCTTTTTCCTTTTTTTTTTGCGTTTCATTTTTCTATCCCTATTACTTTTACTGAGTCTATGGGTGGTACAAATGTTGGCCCTCTTGATTATGAACTAAAAGATTGAAAGTTCAGATCCACCAGAAGTATCACACAGTAAAAGTTATTAAAAACTGCAGCGAATATAGTTCTACTCTGATCCTTCTTGGGTTGTCATGCATTGTAATTGACTGGATAGTAGTTGGTCATTTTAACATTGTTAGCTTCAAAATTCCTCTTCACTATTTGGTTATATGAAAAATTTGAAAAATAATGGCTAGCAGAAGTGACTGTTACTCATGTAAAGCCTACTGCTGTAAAGTTCATGTGTAAAGTTCACAACAGCTGTGTTGGGCAAAGTAGAACTATTCCAGAATTTTGGAAGGTATAAATCTCTATGGAAGCAGAATGCCTCATTTCTCTCTTTCTTTGCCACTTATTTTTCATCTTTCTCTCCCTTTTTTTTTCTTCTGACACTGACTGCTTTATTTCGGGGCTGATCACGTGAGCTGGTCCCCGCCGTCCAGCCCCTCCCTCCTCGGCGGACCGGGCCTTGGAAGGGGTGGACGGGCCAGTTAAAGGGGGCTCGCTGCTGCTGGTGAGCTGGGCAAGGAGGCTGTGGCGGGCCCTGCCGTAGCTTCTGCGGGGCTTGCTGTGTCCACTGGGGATGTCGGCGAGGAGGCTGCCCCCAGGGCCCCGCAGCTCCCGCAGGCAGGGAGGCCCAGGGTTGGGGAGAAGGGAGCCAGACCAAGGTGTGTGAGGCCAGTCAAGTCCCTTAACCTCCGCCATCACAGCCTCATCCCGACACTCCCTCCCTCCCTCCCTCCCTCACTGACTCCCGCATCCATAGGGGGCTGCTGGGATGACTCTGGACCCACACCCTGCACCCCTGGAATGTCTCTGGTTTGGCACCCGGTGGGTGGGCCCCAGGGGCGGGCCCTCTGTGCTGCTATTGGTTGGCTGCCTCGCAGGCATCTGTGCAGTCGCTGTAGACGTCCACCGGCTCTGAGAGATCGGTGATGGGAGTCTGGAACTCCTCGAGGCACACAGTACAGGAGATGACTCCGGTGTTGCGGGCACGGTCCATCTTCACGTCACGGGACTTCCCGTGGTTGCAGAAGGGGCAGGTGAACTGGGTCTCTGGGGTGCCTGTCATCTTCTTGGGAGGCGGCTTCCGTTTTGACTTTCTGCGGCCCATGACTCCTGGAAGGCGTACCTGCACTCGCCTGCCCTCTGCGCGACAGTCCGGTTCACTGCGAGACTCATCTTTCTCTTATGGGTTCAAATTGCCAGCCCTTCACCTAGCAGCTCCAGTGCTTAACCCATGGTACCACTAGGACTCCTATAAGTTACTTATGTACTTTTGAGAAGCAAGATGTTTTAATTTTAATGCTACTACCCACGTACTCTTTTTTTTTTTTGTAATAAATGTAAAATTGATGTGGCAGCAGCACCAGACCCTCCATTTAATTTCCAGAGGAGCAGAGAGAATCACCATGAACCCAGATTCTTAGGAGAAAGAGAGTAGACATCCCTCTACCTTTTTACTAAAGAGCACTGGATCTCTCCCATTGCATTCTCCACTCCTCTGCTGGGTCTGGAAACTCACAGGACTCACAGACAGTACACAGAATCAGGGAATTTACTAGGGACATAAAACAGGATCAAACAGCTCTCGTTGCTTAAGTTCAGTTAGGTTTTAATCCTAGCCATGCCCATAGGCAATTCTTTCTCTGGCTCTCAGCTCATTGGCCCCTCTGCTTGCGTAATATTACAGAACTCTTTAATTCCACTGATAGTGGCCAGTGGCACCCTGCTGTGCCAGTAGGCCTCAGCCCAGACACTCTGAGCTCTGTCAAGGACCGTGCAGCGCCTCACTCTGCTGGCAAGCCTCCATCCTAAAGATGTCTTGCTCTGTGAGTCAAGAAGCCTGCTTGATCCTCTCATGTCAGCCTCATGGTTTGGTGCCTTTGCTGCCTCCTTTTCTCTATTGCTACTTCTTGCTGTCTTGAGTGTTACAGTTTTTTCTCTCTCTCTGGGTCCCAAAGGACAAGCTCCATTACTTGCTCTTCCTTTAGCAAAGTCCCCTTTTATCTCTGGCAAGGCTTATTTCCCGCCTACCAGGATGGAAAACTGACCAATCCCTTTGTTAGTTTTCATGCACTTTATTTGCAGTCCCCATTCCCACAAGGGTGCCATGCACCTCGTTTGTATTACTAGCAAGCTGCCCACTCCCTTTGGTGGTCCACAAGTACCTTCTCATTTACTAGGTCAGAGGTACAGGGATAGGCTAAAAGAGACATACTAAGTACATCACAGTAAGTCTTGAAATCAGTTTGCGTCAAGTTTCAAAGGAGTCCTAGTGGCCCATAGTGAGTTGTGCATTTGACTGCTAACACAAGGTCAAGGGCTGGCACTTCAGACCTCCCAGTTGGTCCATGGGAGAAAGATGAGACTGTCTGCTCCAGGAATGATTTTCAGTTTGGAAAATCCTATATAGGGTCCCTGTGAGTTACAATCACCTTGATGGTAGTATATTTAGAGTTTACTGGTCAGCTTGCTAAATTAAATTAACCTTTTAATCTTTGTGCTGTTTTTGTTTATTGACTTCTTAGGATCATCAAGTAATCATGTCACCTACAAATAGGAAGATTTACTTCTTCCTTCCAATCCTTTTTCTTTTCTTTTTCAATAGCTAGTGCCTCCCGTAAGGAAGTGACACAATGTGTACCTGCTTAGCTAAACAATAGGTTTGGACTTTGCAGCGACTCACAGGAGAACAAAGTTGATGATTTGCCCCCATAAGATTATAGCCTAGGAACCCATGTGGCACCGCTCTCTGCTCATAAGGCTTGCTCTGACTATGAGCATCCCTCTGTAGGGTAATCTTGCCTTTTCCAAAATGTTATGTAACTGGAAACATAATCTGTGATGTATTGTGCAATGGTAGTTTTCCCCCTTTTTTGCTGGGTGGTCTTCTATGATATCAAGAGCTTGGTAGCACAAATGGTGGCGCTCAGCTGATGAATAGTGTGTCCAGGTCTTTCCAAAGTAGTAGCACCGTTTTGAATTCCCATCAGCATGTTTTACAGTAGTAGTTTCTCCTTGTCCTCTTTCTGACACTTGGTATATGAGTTCTTTATTTTAGCTGCTCTAATATATTGTGTAGGTGTATCTCACTGTCATCTTAATTTGTACTTCCCTTATGACTAATCATGTTGAACATGTTTTCATGTTCTTATTTGCCATCTGTAACTGTCTTCTGAAGAACAGATTTTAATTTTGATGAGGTTTGATTTATCTACTTTTTTTCTTAATGCTGTTTATATTCTAAAAACACTTTCACTCATGTTAATTTTGGTCTTTCATAAAACCCCTATGGCTCTCCGAAACAATTAGAATAGGAACATGGGAAGTATTTTGTTCATTCAGCCTCTCACTAAAATATAGTAGAATAGAATCAATTTCACATAGTAGGTGTTGATCATTCCAGAGAAGGGGTAATTCTCACCCACTATAACTGCTCTTCTTTTTTCAATATATCTAGTATAGGTGGGCAACCACCTAGTTTCAAGGATAACTTTAAAATTAATCTATTGGTGAAGAATAAAATTAGAATATATTATAAAAAAAACCTTTCTTCATATTTATGCTCTTCTTGGGAAAAAAGTCAGATTTTTAAGAAGAAATTTGTAATAAAATCTAATTTTCATCTTCTTTTCTTGTAGTGGTGGGATCAGCAAGTTGATTTTTATACTACTTTCTTAAATCATTTGGCACAATTAGTGCCAGAGATTTATTTTGCTGAAATGGACCCAGATTTGGAAAAGCAGGAGGAGAGAGTACATATGTCAATATTCACTCCATTGGAATGGTACTTATTTGGAGAAGATCCAGATAATTGCTTAGAGAAATTGAAGCATAGTGGAGCATTTCAACTCTGTGGGAAGGTTTTCAAAAGTGGAGAGACAACATATTCTTGTAGGTAAGAATTAGAAACTTTTTAAAGGATTGATTATAATTAATGATCACAGTATTTTCTATTTAATTTAGGATGTGCCTTTGTTGGTTGACTACTATCTACAATCTGTTTAGTCTTTTTAAAGGTATTTACTTAGAGGTCTATTTTTGTTGGAACAATTTTTTTTTAATATATGACTTCAACTTGAATAATTCTGTTTTTCTTTTTGTTCTCCAAGAATATCTGTGATATATTTTTCCCTTTTTTATAACATAGAAATCCTTTGGCCTCAGTGTATTTCAGAATTCGGAATCTTTAAGATTTTAGAAAGTTGATAAGTTGCTTATAAAAGTGTTAATTATGTAACTTTCCTGACATAGTTAAGGCAAGGCTCTGTGATCAAACATAGCACTTCTCTATGAAATCTATGAATACTCACAGCAAATGCTATGAAGTCAATGTTAGATCATGTTAGATTCAGATCATGTCTTGTCCCTGCATGAGATGGATGCCAAATCTTTTTTTTTTTTTTAAGAACAAAACAAAAAAACCAAAAGAACAAAATACCATTGTATTTCCAAGGATTATTGGATTTCAGAATTGCACTTAAAGAATGAATGGACATATAGGAGCAGTTAAAATTTGCTTAAACAGGGAAGAAAGTAGCTCGCCGTAGTGTTGTTCATTCATTCATAGATTCCAACGGTGCGCGACTCTTCAATAGGACTTAACTATTGAAGTCTGTGATCTGTGAATTATGTCAATAAAACTATAAAAAAAATTTTTGGTTCAACACAGGTCAGTGGGAAGGCCAGTGGAAGCAGTTTAGGCCTCCCCTCCTCCTTTGTCAGAGGAAAATGGTTATTCACTGGGCTGCTTGCTAGCTGTAAGGTCTGCAGTCAAGGGAGAAAGATACGGTGTTCTACCCTCTGCTGTGAAGAATCTCCGTCTTGAAAAACCCCCAGGGACAGTTCTGCCCTGTCCTATAGAGGCACTGTGGCTTGGAATTGCCTCAGTGGCAGTGAGTGTGAGGCACTCACCTAGGTGAAACACATCAATGTACAAAAGAAGTAAAAGTATTTTAATGTACAGTGCTTATATTCTAATCAACTCTGTATCAGAGGCTGATTTACCAATGAACAATCAGTGTTTGTAAGATATATTTATAAATACAGTAGAACGAGATGGTGGCAGATTTTTTGAGAAGTTGATAATTATCCACCAAAATAACTTTGAATCATAATTTAACAGTTTAAAACTAGGTAAAGCCACATGATAATAAGAATGATGAAACAAAACTAAGCAAACTTTTACATTCAAGTATGTAAGTCAAAGGCTAAAATTATACCAACTATTGTCTTATTGAAAACATTTCTAGGGGCTGAGCCCTGGTGGTGTAAGTGGTTGAGTGCGGGACTACGGCCCACGGGCTTGGCGGTTCAAATCCAGCTGCGGCTCTCAGGGGCAGCGCTGGGTAGCTCCCACGACCACCAGAGGGCAGTGATGCCCCCCCCCAAATAAAAATAAACAGAAATCTGAAAACATTTCTATAACTCGGTAATTTATTTTTAAAGATAATTTTATTGGGGGCACTTGCAGCTCTTATAACAATCCATAGATCAATTGTATCAAGCATATTTGCACATTTGTTGCCATCATTTTTTAACATTTACATTGTATTTGAGCCCTTGGTATCACCTCCTCTTTTTGCCCTCCCCCCTCCCTCCCCTCCTTGTGACCCCTTGACAATTTATACATTATTAACATTTTCATATTTTACACCGACTGCTGTCTCCCTGCCCCAGTGGTTTCTTGCCCTCACCTCTCCCCACCTTCCCCTACCCTCCTCTTATCGCTACTCCCATTTCTGTACCTAAGATTTTGTCTGACCTGGATCCTGTGTGTCCTGAGCTATTTTCTGTACCTGTGTACATGCTCTGGCCTAGCCTGCAGTGAAAGACAGGATTGGGGTCATGATAGTGGGGGTGGGGGGGTGAGGAAGCCTCAAGGAACCAGAGTAATATTGTGTTTCATCGGTGCTATACTTCACCCAGATTGACACATCTCTTCCTTGTGAAGGGATAGCGCATTGTCTACAAATGGATTTTGGTTCTCTGCTCTGACCCTCCTCATTGTCAACAATATGTTTTTTTTAATTTGTTTTGGATCTTCAGATTCCTGTTACCTGATCCTGTTGACACCTCATGATCACACAGGCTGGTGTGCTTTTTCCATGTGGACTTCTTGCTTCTCTGCTAGATGGCCACTTGTTTCAAGCCTTTAAGACTCCAGACACTATATCTTTTGATAGCTGCACACCATCACCACATTTGCTTGTGCACCCATTTTGTCTTCAGTGATCATGTTGATAGGGTAAGCATCACAGAAAGCCAGGTTGTTAAATCAAAGTGTAGGACTCAGTTTTTGAAAAGATTTTTATATTCTACTCTTCACTACCCAGGAAAATCAGTCACATTTTAGACATCTGTGGAAATCATCCAAGTTTTGGAATCTAATTTTCAATCTTTTTCAGGGACTGCGCAATTGATCCAACATGTGTACTCTGTATGGACTGCTTCCAGAATAGTGTTCATAAAAATCATCGTTACAAGGTATGAATATAGGTCCATGTGACCTCTGGATCACTTAGACCAAATTCCTTTTAATACTTGAATTCCTGCTTTAATAGCTCTGATGTTGAACTTAGCCCCAGTTGGACATATCTAGTGATAGAATATTCACCACTTCAAGAGGCAACTCCTTACATTTTTACCTTTCTCATGATTATTTTATTTTAATACAAAACATTATATGAGCAATTTAAAGCATTGTTAAACAAACACCTGACACTCCACCATTTTAAGAATGTCTGCATGCACAATTCAATGACGTTGATTACATTATTAAAGTTGTACAACCACCCTAACCTTATTTTCCAGGTTGTTTATATTTCGGGTTGCTGTTGTCAGTTTGATCTCATGTGGGTCAATGTTGAAGAGTACAATGCTCAAGATGCATTTACGCTTGTTTGGTTTTAAAAGATGTTAGGAATATTTTTCATTTAAAGGCTATCTCAGGGCAATAATTATAGGGGTGCATCCAGCTTTTGCGGCTTCAAAAAGTCTATGAAAATTTAAAGTTCTGTTCTGGATATTTCTCTTTTTGATCAGGGTTCTTCTATAGAATCTTTGATTAGATGTTCATTTGTTGTAGTGGGTACTATTTAATTCTGGTCTTAAGTCAAAGGAAGCATTTGTTCCAGGAGACAGCTTCATTTTGTTTATTATTTATACTACTGTCTAAGTTTGTCTTTGCATATTATAGAAAACTTCAGTGTTGAATACTCTTGTGTTGCTACTTAACTTTGCCATATTCCTGGATAATAGGGTCAAGGTGTTTTGCTATTTATTTTGCCATTATATTTGCTGATATGACTATAGCTTTTGATTTCAAGACTATATTAAATTTTGAAATAGGAAAATCAAATTGATATGACAACTTAATAATATAGAACCAAATAAGTTTACCTAATTTATTTTACATTTTTCAGATGCACACTTCTACTGGAGGAGGATTTTGTGACTGTGGAGACACAGAGGCATGGAAAACCGGCCCTTTTTGTTTAAGTCATGAACCTGGAAGAATAGCCACTACAAAAGAGGTAAAGAAAAACAAACATAGATTACACATGAGGGCCTTTAATATCTTTGTTGAAAATGGAATTAAAGGTTCATGGAAGAATTCCATGATTTTTAATTCCATTTTTGTACAAACTTTTTGAAACCTCTTATATATACATATATCTGAATTGCTATTTTAAGTTTATTAAAATTATGTAAACAAAAGTTGATATGTATGAGTTAAACAGTGTTCCATTGAGAATCATGTTCTGATATTTAAATGTAAGGAGTTTTGTTTCACTTTAGATTCGTTAAGGACTTCATAGCTATATTATCTGTTACTCTTGGCAGGGAATTAGCTTATAAAGAAAAGATTAATTCAAATACTTTTTGTTAACCAATCAACGTGGCAAGCAAGAATAAACAATTTATATGCCCCCAAAATAATAGGAAGTAATTAAAGATAGTAGCAAAATATAATGAATTAGAAAGCTGTAATTTTGCCATATAAATTTAAGAATGACTCTCCGTAAAAAGAAGAAATAAAAAAAGATTTAAAAAGAGAAGAAATCACCTGAGCCCCGGTAGCGTAGTGGTTGAGTGCGGGACTGTGGCTGACTAGCTTGGCGGTTCAAATCCAGCAGCAGCAAGGCTGGGCCTCCCACTCCCACCAGAGGGCAGTGATGCCTTAAAAAAAAAAACCAGAAGAAATCAGCAAATAATTTAACATCTAATCATCCTAAACATATGAGCAAGATGAGATATAATTAGAAATGAAGCTGGAGAAGTAACCATAGGACCATTTCTAAAACAGGGGTCAGAGAGATTATAAAAGACTATAAGACATAAAATTCATTTGAAAATGGATTGTTTTACCAGACAGTATAAAATACCAAAATTTATTAATACATCAAAAGCACTTGAATAGTTCAATAACCATTAAAGAAATTTAGAAAAAGTCATAAATGACCTTCCCGAAAATTCAGTGCTCAAATAGCTTCAGAGATGAATTTTTTTGAAACCCTCAAAGAATAAATCAATTTTGTGCTCTTATAATTGTTGTAGGTACTTCAGTAGTAATGAACAGCCCTATAATAAGTGTCACTATAATTTAATTTATTGCAGCAGAGTGAAAAAAAGTTAGGAGTTTCTAATGATTCTTAAATCTAAATAAGGGCTGAGCCCTGGTGGCGTAAGTGGTTCAGTGTGGGACTGCGGCCTGTGGGCTTGGCAGTTTAAACCCAGCGGCGGCTCTCAGGAGCAGTGCTGGGTAGCTCCCATGACCACCAGAGTACAGTGATGCCCCCCCCTCCCCCAAAATCTAAATAAAATGATATGAAACCTGTTTGTCACCAATGGTAGTGGCTATTTTTTTTTAATGTTTTACTCAGAAAAGTAACTAAAGGGAATGAATTAAATGTATTCTGCTTTTTCAGTAAAAGTTGCATTTCATGACAGCCTTGTATCCCTGTTTCAAGAAGGGAAGCTCTTGTTGATAGAGTATCAATCATGAAAGACTGATAGAAAGATTAAAATCAACAATTAACATGACCTATCCAAATAGAGCTACTTGGACTTCTTTCTAATTGGTAGACCCCAAGGAAATACTTGATTCGGTCAAGGCTTATTAATAGATGTTGAAAGTATTAAGAGTTAGGTTGATGAGAAACAATATTCATATAGCCTTGAATTATCTCATAGAGTACTTTCTAACCTAAAGAAATTTTGTGGCGAAGAAATCATACTGTCTTCTGAACCAATTTGTCAGTTGTATGAGCACCAATAAAATGATTTAAAAAAGAAGACAAAGGGAGGATACAAATGGTTGAATGTAAGAGAGGGAAAAAAAGTAGCTGGAGTATCTCCATTTTATACATGGTGGAAGGCTAAGTGATTTGCTTAGGCTTGACAGTGGCAGAGTTAGTCCTAAAATTCAGATTTTTAGATTCAGCACATATATTGTGCTATTTTTGATCATTTTATTTGGGGCTCATACAGCTCTTATCACAATCCTTGCATCCATTGTGTCAAGCACATTTGTACATATGTTGCCATCATCATTTTTTTTGGACTGGATACAGTGTACTTTATTGATAGTGCTTAACATGATCGGGCTCTCTAATCCCCTCCCCTTCCTTCCATGGGTCTGGATGGAATATTCTCAGTGTTAGGGGATTGAGTTGGAGCAAAGATTCCCCAGCAGTAGAGGGCCCCTCTTCCTCTAGTGCTGTTGCGGGGGCTGCTGGGCCAGGGAGGCCTTGTGGACCATGCACATGCTCTGGTCTAGCCGGATTTGTAAGGTAGAATTGGGGGTCATGATAGTGCGGGGGGGGGGGAAGCATTAAAAAGCTAGAGAAAAGTTGTTTATTTCGTCGGTGCTATACTGCACTCTGACTGGCTCGTCTCTTCCTTGCAACCCTTCTATAAGGGGATATATAATTGTCTGCAGATGGACTTTGGGTCTCTACTCCGCTCTGTGAAAGAGGGGTCTTTCACATTGATATGATTGATATGATTTTTTTTTGTTCTATTTCTTTGATGCCTCATTACCTGATCCCATTGACATCTCATGATCACACAGCCTGGTGTGCTTCTTCCATATGGGCTTTGTTGCTTCTTAGCTAGGTCCCCTGTTTGTTTTTCTTCAAGCTTTTATGACCCCAGACACTGTATCTTTTTTTTTTTAATTAAATGATCATTTTATTGGGGATTCTTTTTTGTGTGTGTGTGGGCATCACTGCCTCTGGTGGTCGTGGGCACCACCCAGTGCCCCTGAGAGCCACTGCTGGATTTGAACCGCCAAGCCCCCGGGCCGCAGTTCCGCACTCAACCACTTACGCCACCGGGGCTCAGCCCCTATTGGGGATTCTTACAACTCTTGTTACAATCCCCAAATCGCTTGCATCAGATGAATTTCTACGTATGTTGCCTTTATTCTTTTCTAGGCATCTATTTTCTGTTGAGCCCTGGATATCAGCTCTTTTTAAAAAAAATTTTATCTTTTGATATGTACCATCAACTTTCCTTGCCACATTTGCTTATGCACCCATTTTTGTCATCTGTGATTGTGTGGGGAAGATAAGCATCACAGATTGCTAGGTTATTAAAGTATTCTTGCACTGAGGGAATACGTGAGTGGAGGCCCAATGTTCGTCTGCTGTCTTAATACTTAACAAATAAATATGTGTACATAGATCTATTCCCCTGTTTTATATAAATTTTTTTTGGGGGGGGGGCATCACTGCTCTCCGGTGGTGGGAGTAGGAGGCCCAGCCCCAGTGCTGGAATTGAGCCTCCATCCCAGTGGGCCGCAGTCCCGCGCACAACCACTACGCCACTGTGGCTCAGCCCTTATATAAATATTTTTACATATATCCCTGTATTTAGACCTCTATAAATGTCCTTTGCCTCCCATTTTTTCCCCTCTATTTCCATTTACTTTCCTCTTGTCCCACTATCATGTTCAGCCTTCATTCAGGTTTCGGTAATTCCTCTTGATCAAGCCCCATCAGGCATCCTATGCCCTCCTCCCCATAGATGTTAGATCACGTATTGTTCCTTTGTCTCTGAGTTTGTTCCCTTCCCTGCCCCCCCTGCTTACCCACATTTCCTCTTCTCCTGTGTCCTCCTGGAACCGTTGGTCCTGTTGTTTTTCCCTCCAGATTGTTTATCCGGCTTATTTTATCTAGATAGATATGCAAAGACAATAATTAACACAAAAACAAGACAAAACATAACAAAAGAAAACAAAAAGCAAAGCAGCACATTGTTTTTTCAATCTTTAATTTGGAAATAATTTTAAATTTACAAAATGTGGCAAAAATGACAATGCAGAGAGTGTGCAGCTAGTCTCTACCTATTCAGTTGCTTGCATATTGCCCCATTTACTGTATCATTTGCACTTTATTTTTTTAGAATGCTTCATCTTTTATACTCATGTACTTGTCTAGATCCCAAATGATTTTTCTTTCATTTATCACTTAATTTATTGAATGGCCTATCATCTGAAACATATACCAAGAGAATGTTTTGTTACTTGATATTTTTGTGTGTGTCTGTGACTTGATTTTTTTTCTTTCATTTTTTAAAATAATTTTATTGGGGGCTCTTGCAGCTATTATAACATTTGATACATCATCTGTTCAAGTACATTTGCACACATGTTGCCACATACATTTCCAAACATTTTCCACTTAAGCCCTTGGTATAAGCTCCTCTTTCCCCTCCCTGCCCTCTTTTTAATGAATCATTTTATTGGGTACTCATACACCTCCCCTCATGATCCATACATACATCAATTGTATGCAGGCCTCATTTGCACACTTGTTGCCATCATCACTCTTAAAACATCCTCCCTCCACTTAGACCCCCAGTTTCAGCTCCCCATATTTCCCTTCCCCCGCCCCCCCATGAACCTTTAATAATTTACAAATTGCTATTTCATATCATACACTGTCCAATGTGTCCCTTCACTCATGTCCCTGTTGGCCATGCCTCAAAGAGGAGGTTATATGTGGATCTCTGAAATCGGTTCCCCCTTTCTACTCCACCATCCCTCCACCCTCCCAGTATCACCACTCCCATCACTAGCCCTAGGGGAATATCTATCCTAAATTCCCCATGTTTTCGACTCCAGTATATATCTCCTGTTCTAGCCGGACTTGTCTGATAGAACTGGGAAAATGATAGTGGGTGGAGGAAGCATTTGAGAACTAGAGGAAAGATGCATATTTTGTTGTTACTACACTGTACTTTAAGTGGCTCATCTCCTCCTTGCAACCCCTCTGTAAGAAGATGTCGCTTCACCTATTGATGGACTTTGAGTCACCAATCTGTACTCCCCTCTATTTATTTATTTTGTTTTTTTGGCATCACTGCCCTCAGGTGGTGGGAGTAGGAGGCCCAGCCTTTGCTCCTGTGGAGCTGGAATTGAACCTCCATCCCAGTGGGCCGCAGTCCCGCGCACAACCACTATGCCACCGGGGCTCAGCCTCCCCTCTATTTATAGTGATATAATTTTAGTTCTTTGATGCCTGACAATGGATCCCTTCAGCAACTCATGGTCACACAGGCTGGTGTGCTTCTTCCATGTGGGCTTTGTTGCTTCTGAGCTGAATGGCCGCTTGTTGATGTGACTTGCTTTTTATATCTTCTTTCCATAACTGACCAGAATGCTCGAGAGTTGATTCCTTCAACACATACACATCTTGAAACATCTTGAAATTCTAGTCTGGTTGGGGGTTTTTTGAATCATAGCCTCAGAACACTGACTTAAGTATACATAATTCATCTTTTTTTCCCCCTGATGGCCTTGCTTAATTTATTTTTTAAAGTACAGTTATTGGGGGCACTTACATCGCCTTTCACAATCTATGCAGTAATCCTGTGTGTCAAGCACATTTAAACATGCGCTGCCATCATTTTCAAAGCATTTTCTTCCCACTTGAGCCCCTGATATCAGCTCCCTATTTCTTCCCCCTCCACCCTCCCTTCCTCCCTCACGAGCCCTTGATAAGTTATAGATTATTATTTTCATATCTTACCTCGTCCTCTGTCGCCCCTCACCTACTTTTTCATTGTTCATCCCTCTAGGAGGGTGTTCTAGATCCTTGTGAGCAATTCCCCCTTCCTCCACCTTCCTTAATCCTCCTGGTATCTCTACTCTCCTTGTTGGCCCCGAGGGGTTTATCTATCCTGGATTCCCTGTGTTGCAGGTTCTTACTTGTAGCAATGTGCATGTTCTGGTCTGATCTGATTTGAAAGGTAGAATTGAGGTCATGATAGTGGGGAAAGAAAACATCAAAAGACAGGAGAAAGTTGTGTGTTTCATCGATGCTATACTGTACCCAGAATGACTCATCCACATAATTCAAGAGCATTAGATTGCTTTTGGTTTTGTAATTAAATCTAAGTGGTAACTTTGGTCCTCGAATTTCATTTTGAAGATCAATGTGAGTATTCTCAAACTGAATCATAATTTGTTGCTGAAAAAAGGCACTTTATGTCTGCTGCATAACTAGTCATTTTATATTTAGCATTTTGTATTCTTAGCATTTTGTGTCTCTCTGCTTTGGTTGGTGTGAAATCCATGCTTGCTACCTTGTGCATGACATTATGCCAAGCATAGTGGGAATTTCCCACATGCAATCTGACCTGGGCTGATGGTAATTGTATGTCATCTAGCACTTGTCAATGTCTTTTGACGCAGATTATCAGTTTAGTACATATGAAAGCAAGTTCTCGCTAGTCCTGCAGTACGTTTCAGGTTAATTGTAAAGGTTGACATTTTGCATGCAGCCTGAGACACCTCAGAAGTAAGGCCTGCCAGTCTGCTTCCAGAAGATCACAGCCTGAGGAGTACAGTTCTAATGTACACACTCAGCGTGGCCATGAGTTCTAGTAGACGTGGCTGTTAACAGCAACGTCTCAGGCTATGGAGCATCCCATTGCAATGGTTTTCTAGCTGGCTGGTTAGAGCAAGCCATTTAGTAAGGCAGCAGCATTCTCTAATGAAGAAATTGTTTTACATGGGAGCCCTAAAATCTAAGTTTTAGTCTTGTTTCTGCTGTGTACAAACTTGTTTAACTAACCTGTGTTTCTTATCTTTTAAGCTATTATTTTAAGTAATATTTCTCATTTTTAATTGTGATTATACCTTCATTGCATTTCTTACAGGGTTACTATGAGAATCCATTGCAATAAATTGAGAAAAATATTATAATCCATAAAGCAATTATTTTATGATAGGATATAATTAGTTTAGCTACTCAGAAAAGCAGTAATCAGGGGAGCATTACCAAGGGTAGCTCTGTTGCTGCTTTCCTTTCCTCATCTGTGGTGCCAACTTGGCTGCCAGTGGGGCGGCTAAACTGATAAGAGTGACAATTCCCTTGAGCTCAGCTTGAGTTTATTCATGGAAAGATGTCACAATGAATTCATTTAATATAAGTGTCCTCACCCATTGACTTGTATATGACATTGGTAGCTGTGTTAGTCCAGGCAGACTAGAGAAATAAATGTAGTCATATATAATATATATGTATTATATCTGTAATATATATGTATATAATATATCTTATGTATACGAAATTTATATACAAAAGGATGTGAACATTGCAAAAACACCCCAGCCCAGTGCAGATCAAGTTCATGAGTCCAATATTAGCCCATATCTCCGATACCAATCTATAAAGTCCTCTTCAGACTCACAAACACATGCAATGATGCCAAATGCATAATAATCACAAACCAGAGGGTAAAAAGTCTTTGGATCCAGTGATGCTGTAAGCATCTCAGCGCTGACAGGAGACTCCATGTGGCTTCTCTAGGTCCAGTTACCTGGCTACATCAGGGTAAGTCCAGATGGCTTCTCCTCAGAAATGTCTTGTGGGGAGCCAGCCTTGTCAGTCGAGTCTCTCGGGCAGTAATTATTGTCAGAAAGTCTCCAAGCAAGTGAGCCGAGAGAGATAGTGTGTCTGCCTCCAGAAGGAATTGCCGCATGTCCCAGAATTCTCAGGAATTACCATATATCCCATGCCCACACAGAGGTCTCATTGGCTATTTCCAGATTGACGGGCTAGACGCCTGTACTTTTAATCCTCAAACTGACACCAGATTAGGTGACTGCCACAATAACATGTCATTCTGTGTTTCTTACAGAATTCACATTGTCCATTGAATGAAGAGGTAATTGTTCAAGCAAGGAAAATATTCCCTTCAGTGATAAGATACATTGTAGAAATGACAATATGGGAAGAGGACAAAGAACTACCTCCTGAACTCCAGATAAGGTGGGTAAAATTGCCAAAAAGAAGAACCTATCGGGCTGAGCCCCGGTGGCATAATGGTTGCGCGCGGGCCTGCGGCTCACTGGGTTGGAGGTTCAAATCCAGCAGCAGCTATCCAGGAGTAAGGCTGGGCCTCCTTCTCCCACCACCAGAGAGCAGTGATGCTCCCCCTCCCAAAAAGAAGAACCTATCAACTGAGGTACCTAATTTTACCACAAAAACTGCATTAAAAATGTGCTGAAAAACTCAGCGTATACACAAGTATGATAGTTATAAGTCTTTTGGTGACTTAGTATTTCTTTTAACTTAAGAATAAAAAAATTTCTGAATATGAACTGAAGGTACACTTTGAAGCCTTCTCAAAAATTTTCTACATTACAAACAATTGTATACAAAGCTTTTGAACAATTCTCAACATTTCAAATAAATCTAAATTTTAAAGATTTTTTAGTTTGCCAGATTTTGCTTGCATGCTTGCTTATTTTGCTTTTGAAGTAGTAGTAACTAAGAATTTTATGTAAAGGAAATAAATTTATTATTTTGATTCCTGCTGGGCCACAATGCTGGAGGAAATAAAGGTCAAGACTTGTTTCCACAAGAGATGTAATTTCGAATAGGTTATAATCTCAGTTAAAACCATTAAGAACGGGCTGAGCCCTGGTGACGTAGTGGTTGAGTTTGGGACTGCAGCACACTGGCTTGGTGGTTCAAATCCAGCCGCAGTTCTCCAGGAGCAAGGCTGGCCTTCCTATTCCTATTAGAGGGCAGTGATGCCTAAAACAAACAAACAAAAAAAGTGGCCTGAATACAACTGATGTTGTTAGGGATTGTGATGGGAGTTGTAGGGGCCCCCCCAATAAAATGATTAATTTTTAAAAAAGGGGGGGGAGGGGAAAGGGGAGTTTTTGTGTTTTTTTGTTTTTTTTTAAAGAGGAGCTTGTATCAAGGGCTCAAGTGGAAAATATTGGGAAATGTATGTGGAAATATTTGTGCAAATGTGCTTGATACAAATGATGTACTGAATGTTGTAGTAGCTGTAAGAGCCCCCAATAAAATTAAAAAAAATAAAAAAGAATCACTGTGCAGGGCTGAGCCCCGGTGGCGTAGTGGTTGTGCGTGGGACTGTGGCCCACTGGGATGGAGGTTCGATTCGAACACCACGGAGCAAAGGCTGGGCCTCCTACTCCCACCGCCTGAGGGCAGTGATTGCCCCCCCTCCCAAAAAAAAAAAAAGAATCACTGTGCAAGTGAGTGTAGTGCTAGGGATCTGCCTGTGTATAAAGAAAAGTTCTTGAGGGTTGTTGGCTATGTGGGCAGCACTGGACTTAGGCTCCATAGATCTTAGTTGTAGTGTCTCTTAACTGCTTTTGGTATTGTGGCCTTAGATACGTCATTCAGCTGTTAGTTTCCTAAGCTATAACCAGACTGAGAGAATCTGTCTCTCAGCATTATGAGAGTTAAGTTTATTTATTTTTTAAATCATTTTATTGGGGGCTCATACATCATTTTTCACAATACATAAATGAGCATACTATGCCAAGCACCCTCACATGTCCACTTCTATTATCATTCTCCAATTGCCAGCCTTTTCCCTTAAGCCCCTAGTATGGGCTTTTCCATCTCTTCCCCTCTTCCCCTGCTCTCTCCTCCCCACCAACCCCCAATACTTTATACATTGTTATTGTTCTGTCATCTCTCACACTGCCCGGCCTCTCCCCCGACCCACTCCTTTGATGCCCGTCCTTCAAATAGGAGCTTATGTGTATATCTTTGCAGTTGGTTCCCTCTCTCTACCCCACGTTCTCTCTACCCTTCCAGCATCTCCAATCTAACCATTGGCCCAAAGGGGCTCATCCATCTTGGTTTCCCCATAGCTCCCCTCTAGACTAGTGTATCTTCTCTAGTCCATCTGGATTTTTAAGGTAGAGTTGGGACCGTGATGGTTGGGAGGGGAGGGAGGCTTCAGAAACTAGAGGGAACTTGTGTGCATCATCACTGCCCGGCTGTACCTTGACTTAAAAGTATGATTATTAAACAAAAAAGTATGACAATACTCTTTTTTTAAAAAAATCATTTTATTGCGGGCTCCCACAACTCATCACAATCCATACATCCACCCATTGTATGCATAGCACATTTATGCATTTGTTGCTAGATGATACTCTTTTTTTGGGAGGCATCACTGCCCTCTGGTGGGAGTGGGAGCCCCAGCCTGCTCCTGGAGAGTTCTGCTGGATTTGAACCACCAAGTCAGTGGGCCACAGTCCTGCATTCAACCACTATGCCACTGGGACTCAGCCCCCCAGATGATACTCTTAATATATGTCTTTTATTCTATTTTATTTTACATAGGGAGAAAGGTGAAAGATACTACTGTGTACTTTTCAATGATGAGCACCATTCATATGACCATGTCATCTACAGTCTGCAGAGAGCTCTTGACTGTGAACTTACAGAGGCCCAGTTGCACACCACTGCCATTGACAAGGAGGTTTGTAAGCTCTTTTGACTTACGCCGCTGTCTCACATCAGCTTTCTGGAAGAGAGGTGTTGACTGAGGCCTGGGCGAACTGTGCTTAAGTCTTGTTATAGGCCAGCCATCTTGGCCATTCATACCTGACATTTTAGGAAATTTAGAAAAAACTTTAATTTTGTGTGATACATGTGTTTTTATAGTTTTAGGTAACTATAAACTTTCTTTTATTCTAAATAATTAGTAAGATACTAAATAAATTAGTCTTTTGATAAACCCACATTGAATATATTTGGGTAGGTATAATTAAGAATGTTAATTTTACTTTAGTTGGTTCCTGTAAGCTTTTATTTAATAAATAAATAAATAAATATATAGGTATTTAAATTTATTTCATAATAAATAAATATGATTATTTTGATACTTTGATGTGATTTATTAAAATTACACCATAATATCATTCTGTGACTCAGCTTTTATTTAACATCCAAAGCAATATGTATTCTTTGCTAGTTACTGGTTTTAGGTGCTGCTAAGTCAATTCTGACTCATTGACCTTATGAACAGCAGATTGAAATGGTGGAGCCCATTGCGGCCGCTGTCAGTCCATCTTGTTGAGAGTTTTTTTGCTCATCCTCTACTGCACCATATCCAGGCACTGATCCCTACTGATAGTATATCTGTATTACATGAGGTGAAATCTTAGAATTCTCACATCTGAGAAGCATTTTGACTGTACTTCTCTAAGACAGATTAGGTTTTTTCCCCCTGGAAGTCCATGGTATTTCTAGTATTCTCTGTCAACACCATAATCCAATTGCATCAGTTCTTTTCTGAACTACCTTATTATTGTCTAACTTTCCCATGCATATAGGGTCCTTGAAAATACCTAGCGCGGGCAGAGGAGTCAAAAAAAAAAGAAAACACCATAGCTTAGGTCAGACTCAGGTGCACCTTAGTCCTCAAAGTGACATCTCTGTTCTTCAACACTTAAAGAGGTCTTATGTAGTAGATTTGTATAATACAATACTACATCATTCGATTTCTTTTTTCATTTGATTTGTTGATTGTTGCTTCCATCAATGTTGATTGTGGATGCAAATAGAATGAGATCTTTGACAATTTTGATCATTTCTCCATTTATCATGATGTCGCCTCCTGATCCAGTTGAGAATTTTTGTTTTCTTCACACTGAGTTGTAATTCATACTGAAGGCTATATTCTTCGATTCTTTGATCTTCATTAAGTGCTTCTACTCCTCTTTGCTTTCAATAAACAACAGTATGGCATTATTAACTCAAAATTTTCATTTCCTTATTTTCTTTTTAAAAGAGACCACTTAATATAAAATTAAAACAGGTGTTTTTTTTAATGTCTTTTGTGTGATTGTAAATCATTAATGAAAGGGCAAACAAAGGAACTGACATTCTTGCCAGACTAGAAACTCTTTACTCAAGATGTTGAAAGTTTGTTTCAGTCTGGTGATAGCTCAGCTCATTGAGGATTTATAAAGATGTTAAGCCTTACATCTAATTTTTTAGGCATCTTACTACATTTTGGCAGTCAGCAAGCAATGAATAATTAAGATCTTCAGGCTATGTGTAACTTACAGATGGATATTCACATTCTACCACCTAATTCTCAATTTTGTCTGTAATTAGGGTCGTCGTGCTGTTAAAGCAGGTGCATATGCTGCTTGCCAGGAAGCAAAAGAAGATATAAAGGTAAATTTCTGAAGTAGGGCCAGAAAGAAAATTTTAAAAGAAAGACCCATCATAAGAATCCCATGCTAAATAGAATAAAAATCTTACTTACTGCCATCAATTACGACTCATTACGACCATATGGATCAGAGTGGAATTGTCACGGGGGGGCTTCTGGGATTTTAAATCTTTTGGGAATAGACAGCATCTCTTTCTTCCACGGACCGACTGATGGTTGCAACCTGATGGTGACTGACCTTGTGGTTAGCTTACTCCCCTATACTGCCATTTAGATTCAGAGAGTTGCAACTCTGAAGATTATTTGATTTTAAAAATTACTATAGCATTCAATGAAAAGTAAAGTTAAATCCATTAAATAAGTATATATTAATTTTGTTTATAGAGTCATTCAGAAAATGTTTCTCAACATCCACTACACGTAGAAGTGCTACACTCTGAGGTTATGGCTCACCAGAAATTTGCTTTGCGACTTGGCTCCTGGATGAACAAAATTATGAGCTATTCAAGTAAGCATATAGCCTATTTTTCTTACAATGTTTTTGCTATATATTTTTCCATAGGCCAGCTTAACTTGTCATCAAGCATAAATTTTTTTTCTTGTTTATACATTTTGATTCTCAGGATTGCATTTCAAATATTGTACATTTATATATCGATGGATCTTAATTCTTTAAAAGAATTACTTGCCATTATGTTGATAGAAGTATTTCTGACATCAAATATGGTAGTATTAATGTTACTTTTTTCACAGATTATTAAAGGACACTGACTACCTAAGTTACAATTTGAAAAATAAAGTAGACTGACTTTTAGGGGGAATAGTCTAAGAATCATTAATGTGATTTTGTGTGTTTGTAGGTGACTTTAGGCAGCTCTTTTGCCAAGCATGCCTTCAAGAAGAACCTGGATCGGATAACCCTTGCCTCATAAGCAGGCTGATGCTGTGGGATGCAAAGCTTTATAAAGGTAGGGAGAGCTTTGCCAATGACTAGCAGTGGGGCTATTGTCTCTTTTGCATCTTCGTTATTAATCAGTGCTTTTGATTTTGAGATGTTATAATTCAAGGAAAAGTTTGTTAGTTGATAGGTACTCTTCTGGGTTAAGATCCATAGTGTCTTTATATTTAGTCATAGTGAGTGAAAAAAATAGTATGCGCATATATTTCATGTAATAGGGCTATTAATAAACTCTCTTAAGTATTTTTGGGGGGCATCACTGTGCTCTTTTAAATTTTAAGTGAATAAAATGTAAGAAATAAAAAGAAAGACTAGAGGATGGAGATGGGAGAGTATAGTGAATGAGTCATTTTGAGGGAAATAGAATGACAAAGGAATGGAGAAAGGTCAGGAGTTGATAAAATGAAGTTCAATAAAATGATGAGAGGAGTGCAATGAAATGGGTATAAATATTGATGTGATAAGTGGTATTTATGTTTGAATCTATGAAGTCTGTTATGAGAAATATTTTTTATGTTTTACCACTTCCAATAGCTGAAATATTATTCTTCTCGTGGTAATAATACCTTTCCTCCCCCCCCAGGTGCACGAAAGATTCTTCATGAATTGATCTTCAGCAGTTTTTTCATGGAGATGGAATACAAAAAGCTCTTTGCTATGGAATTTGTGAAGGTAATTATTCTGTAGGTGTAAGTAGATGTCAATAAATAGGATTAGAAAGCAGGGGTTTTTTGGTAAATGGAATAATATATGAACACAAGGTCTGAATTTTATGGTTTACTTGTTTCTCTTAATTTAATTATGTTCCATAAATACATGTGCTAATGGCACGTGGTAGTATGATGGTAGCCATCTGGGAAAGAAGGTAGGTAAGAAAAGTCTTATTATTTGCCAGCCCAGGATGGCCAACGGGCTTTTGTATGTGTATTTCTTCTTTTTATAATTTTGCCTGTTTGTAGAATTTTAACAAGAGTTAAAGTGACAAGTTGAACGATGTGAATAATGAGAGAGGGGAAGGATATTCTATTTAGAAGTCAGTGGGAACTGTGTGGGCAAGAGTTATACTTAACTGTTTGAAGATGAAAGATAAAGCTAAACTTGTAGTATTGGTATCTTCTTTATTGTATATCTTTCCATTATTATGCTTTTTAAGCTGTTTCCCAAGTTAAATTGTAAGTTCATGCAAGACGGAGTTCTGGAAGGTAGGCACCCTTCGATTTTTGAGTTGGAGGCAGTTCTGTAGGACATAAGACAGGGACAGAGATGGGGTCCAAAGTGGATGCTGAAACAGACAAAGAAATAGTAATGTGGTTGGCAAATAATACTGCAAGACAAAATACCTGTACTTGGATTTTGTAGTTAACGTTTGTAAGTTAGACTAAGACTTTTTTTTAATCCTTTTATTGGGGGCTCATACAACTCTTATCACAATCCATGCATCCATCCATTGTGTCTAGCACATTTGTACATTTGTTGCTATCATCATTCTTAGAACATTTGCTTTCTACTTGAGCCCCTGGTATTAGTCCCTCATCCTTTCCCTCCCTCCCTCATGGACCCTTGATAATTTATGAATTATTACTACACTGTCTGATGTCTCCCCCATCCATCTTTCTGTTGTCCATCCCCCAAAGAGGCTACATGGAAATCCCTGTAATCGGTTCCCCACCCCTCCATTCCACCTTCCCTCCGTCCCAGGATTGCCACTCGCCCCCTGCGCTGAAGGGATCATCTGTTCTGAATTCCCTGTTTCCAATTCCTATATGTACCAATGTACATTCTCTGGTCTAGCTGGATTTGTAAGGTAGAATTGGGATCATAATAGTGGGGTCGAAGCATTTAAGAACTAGAGGAAAGTTGTATGTTTCATAGACTTAAGACATTTGATGTATGGTTTACCCATGAAAGGTGATGGCAGAGATGTTAGCTGTATTCTTTAGATTATATGAGGGAGCTTCAAAAAGTTTGTGGAAAAATTCCATTATTGATTTTAATTTTTCTAGGAACTTTTTGAAGTATCCTTGTAATTATTTTTCTTTTTTTTTTTTTGTTTTTTTGTTTTTTTTGGCATCACTACCCTCTGGTGGTGGGAGTAGGAGGCTCAGCCTGTGGAGCTGGAATTGAACCTCCATCCCAGTGGGCCACAGTCCCACGCACAACCACTACGCCACTGGGGCTCAGCCCTATTTTTTTATATGAATGTATATCTTTATGTCAGTGATAATTTGTTATATGCCATAGTCACTTAAACTTTTTAGGAACCATGGAGGGTAAATCACACATGGTGCTTAAGTATCTAACACGGTTTACATGTGCATGATGCATTGTTTTCCTATAAGGACTGATTTTTTTGCTGTTATGCATCCGTATAAATGAGCAGTTATTTATAGCCAGTATCCACTCTGTCGCTGGTCAGTTTTCTAGGTTGCATCCACTGTTGCATGCTCTGATTATAGCTCTGCTTTATGCTCGTGGGGGGTGGTGTTGTTGTTGCTAGGCGCCATCAAGTCGGCTCTGGCTCGTAGTGACCCTGTGCACACAGCAGAATGAGCTACAGCCCGGCCTGCCCCGTCCTCACAGTTGCTCCTTTGCCCAAGCTCACTGAGGCAGCCACGGTGTCAGGCCAGCTCATCAAGGGCCTTCCTCTTTTTCACTGCCCTTCCACGCTACCAAACCTGGTGTCCTTCTCCAGGACCTGGCCTTCCCTGACAATGTGTCTTCATATGCACTGACAATATGCCTTGCTGTGTAAGACCAAATCTTGCCGTCCTTGTCTCTGAAAGGACTCTGACCTAACTTCTTCTGACCATTTGGCAGTCCATGGCACTTAGAATATCCTTCTCTAGCATCATAGTTCAAATGCATCTGTTGTTCTACGGTCCTCCTTACTGAATGTCCAACTATGGCCTGCATGTGATGTGATGGAGAAGACCACGGCTTGCGTCAGCTGCATCTTGGTCCTCAAAGGAGCATTCTTGTTTTTCAATACTTTAAAGAAGCCTTTTGATCTTTTGAGTGCCGCTTCCAAGAGCATTAATTGCGGAACCAAGGAAGATAAAATCCTTGACAATTTCAACCTTTTCTCCCCTTATCATGATGTTATCTATTGATCCAATTATGAAGGTAATTGATTTTTCTTACATTGAGTTACTGTCCATCCTGGAAGCTACAACCTGTGATCTTCATCAGCAAGTGCTTCAGTTCCTCCTCACTTTGAGCAAGTTGTGTCATCTGCTTACTGCGTGTTCCTTCCAACGTGATGCCACATTCTTCTTCATATAAGCCAGCTTCTCTGATTATTTGCTCAGCATATAGATTGAACAAGTATTGTGACATTCAACCCTCATGCGTACTTTCCTGAATTTAAGTCTTGTGGTATTCCCTTATTCTATTTTCACAATGACCTTTTGATCTGGGTAGAAGTTCCAAATGAGTACAGCGAAGTGTCCTGGAATTCTCATTTTTCTCAAGATTACCCACAGTTTTTTATGGCTCACACAGTCAGTGCCTTTGCATCATTAATATAACATGATTAAAGGTCTTTTCCGTATTCTTTGCTTGGAGCCACGATCCACCTGACATCAGCAGTGACAGTCCTTGTTCCATGTCCCCCTCCGAGTCGGACCTGGACTTCTGACAGTCCTATAAATGTGCTGCTGTAACCATTGTTGGTTGGTTTTAAGCAAAGCTTTACTTGGGTATGATATCAGTGATATCATTCTATAATTTGAGCATTATTGGGACATCTTTCTTTGGAATAGGTACAAATAGAGATCTTTTCCAGTTAGTTGGCCAAGTAACTGTCTTTCAAGGTTCTTGACACAGACCAGTGAGTACATCCTGTGCTTCTTCCGCTTTCTGAAGCATTTCAGTTCCATCAATTTCTGGAGCCTTCTTTTTGGCTCATCCACTCAGTGCAGTGCACACCTTTTTTTCAGCATCGTTGGTTCTTGCTTATATACTGCTTCCTCATGTGGTGGGCTTTTGACTTGTTCGCTTTGGTCCAGTGACTGTATTTTGTCCATCTTTTCTTGATGCTTCCTGCATCATTCAATATTTTGGCTATAGAATCTTTCAAAATTGCGATTTGAGGGTTGACTTTTTTCTTTAGTTCCTTCCGTGTTAGTTATGCTTTGTTCTTTCCATTCAGTTTTCTAATTGTAGGTCTTTGCGTATTTTGTTATGATATTTAGCTGTGTCTTCTTGAACTTCCCTTTGAAATTCTCTACTCAGCTCCTTGACTTCATCCTATCTTCCATTCAAGTAAGAGCAAGTTTCAGAGTCTCTTCTGACATCCACTTTGATCTTTTCTTTCTTTCTTATCTTTTTTATGACCTTTTTGCTTTCTTTGTGTGTAATGGGTCTAATTTTTTTTTGCCACACCTCACCTCATCAGGTCTTCTGTCACTAATGTTCAATGCATCAAATATGTTCTTTTTTAAAAAAATTTTATTGGGGACTTGTATAGCTCTTATCACAATCCATACTTATATGAATTGTGTCAAGCATATTTGTACATTTGTTGCCATCATCATTTTCAGAACATTTTCTTTCTACTTGAGCCTTTGGTATCAGCTCATTTTCCCCCTCCTTCTCTCCTTCATCAACCCTTGATAATTTATACATATTTATTACTTTTTTATGTCTTCCATGAATCACTGTGTCCCTTCACCCACTTTTCTCTTGCCCATGCCCCTGAGAGGGGGGTTATATGTAGATCATTGTGATCAGTTCCCCTTTTCTCCCCCCACTTTCTCCTTCTCCTTGTATCACTGCTCTCACTATTGGTTCTGAGGGGTTTATCTGTCCCGGATTCCCTGTTTTTGCAGCTCTTAATCTGTACTTGTATACCTGCTCTGGTCTAGCAGGATGTGTCAGGTAGAATTTGGGGTCATGAAAGTAGGGGGGCAGGAAGCATTAAAGAGCTAGAGGAAAGTTGTATGTTTCATTGGTGCTGCACTGTACCCTGACTGGCTCATCTCTTCTTTGTGTCCTGATGTCCAGTTGCCAACAGACGGGCTTTGGATTTGCACTCCACACTACTCATTCACATTGATAGGATTTTTTGTTGTGGGTCTTTGATGCCCGATACCTGATCCCATCGACACCTCTTGATCACACTGGCTCTTAGGCTTCCATGTGGGCTTTGTGGCTTCTCAGGTGGATTGGCCCTTGTTTATTTATCTTCAGATCTTTAAGACCCCGGTTGCTTTATCTTCTGGTGGTTGGGCACCGTCAGCTTTCTTCCCCACATCAAATCTGTTCTTGAGATGTCTTCAGAGTTCCGCGAAGGTGGCCTAAGCTTGTATTCGGATTCTACTTTTGGAGTCGCAGCTACCAGTGCCTTTGTTAATCTAAACAAATCACGTTTAAACATGTCCCTGTCACCAGCGGACGGCTGTAAACAAGTTCTTGCAGTAGCACATTTATCTTAGTCCCATTCCAAGGCCTTATCAACAAGTCCAATCCAGATAACTTCTGAGGGGACTAGCTCGGCCAGTTAAATTTAAGGCAGACCAGCTTAGACAGTTATGGTGACTGGAGATTTCAAAGGGATGATCTTAATACATTTTCTCTAGTGACACAGCATAACTGTAGAGGCTTATTATAAAATTTAACAAAAATTGAAAACTGCATTGGTGAGAAAAAGGTCAAGGAAGTTACTCTGAGAAATTTTTTCCCATCAGATCAATGCACTTGCTCATTCTTCAAGGATCTTGTGGCAAGTGATATCCAATGAGATTTTGTGGGTAATTCTTACCCCATCCATCCCTGATCTTGCCCTTTCAGACTTCTTTTTGTTCCCAAAATCAAAGAACATTTAAAAAGAACACAATTTGAGTCCATTTGCCATTTTGACATGATCTAAATCTAAGCATGTAAAATTCTTTGGGAGAAGGGTTAAAAAGATGAAACACTGTTTTCCGAAACAACTATGTTGAAAAATAATAAATTCCCATTTGATATTTTAAATATATGCTTAGGTGATTTTATAGCAATGCCTTTTGACTTAACCTTGTATTATCCTATATCATTGTCATCCTCTGATTTTTAGCTCTGTGGAGTTTTTTTTGGGGGGGTGGGGATGAGAGAGGTTAGTTTTTGGCAGTTTTCACTTCCAACTCTTCTATTTTGGGAATTGAGTTCAAACATGCTTTTTGTTTGTTACTTTTTTTTCTTAATAAATCTTTTTGTTGGGGGCTCATACAATTCCCACCATGTTCCATACATACATACACACATACATACATACATCGATTGTATACAGACCACATTTGCATGCTTTTTGTTGTCATCACTCTCAAAACATCCTCCCTCCACTTAGGTCCTCAGTATCAGCTCCCCATATTTCCTCTCCCTATGAACCCTTACTAATTTAAAAAGCGCTATTACTCTTTTGTTTCTTACTTCCTAATTGCATAAGATGTATTTTGTCGACCATAATCTCATTGCTTTAATATATAGAGGTTTTATTCTCATTTAACTTGCAGCATTTGCTTCAATCAAGATTGTAAAATTTTTGACTAGTTATTTGTAGTTGATTCTTCTTCTTATGTATTTCAGTATTATAAGCAGTTGCAGAAAGAATATATCAGCGATGACCATGACAGAAGTATCTCTGTGACTGCACTCTCAGTGCAGATGTTTACTGTTCCTACTCTGGTATGTAATGATGATTTTTCTGCAAACTTTTTTAGCTTTTTAATAATTTTCTTAGTGCTGAATCAAATTAAAGCAGTGTCAGATCACTAAGTTGGACTGCTTCTAGTTGGACCTTTGAGTTGTACTCTAGTGTGGTGCCCATGAGCTAGGTAACTCATGGACTGAGAAAGACAGTATTACCTCTGTTCCAGTGAACTAAGTTTGTTCCCAGAGTTGATTTCTAGAGTAATTTTGGACACTGCCTCTTCTACCAAAATAACTTTTTGTCATGATGGCTTTCTCTAGTTACTATTTGGGAGTCTAATTAGAGAAAGATAAATTTAAGAAGGGAATGGTGAGCATGCAACGATGCTGTGTAGACCTAGAAGAAAAGCGATGGGTCCCAATTTTTTTTTTCTTTTTTTCCTTTCCCAATTTCTTTTGGACATTTTGGTTAACTGTTTTGTTCCACAGGATGGAGAAGAAACAGTTGGGATTGGAATTAAAAGGAGGGGAAATAGCAGAATAGACACAGATGTGACAGAAGTCATGTTTAGTATACTTTGTCTTACTGTGGTTACTTATGATAAATACTTTTGCAAATTGCATATGTAATGGGCGGGGAGTCCATATGAGTGTTTTCTAGTTACTGAGGAGTAGAAATTTTGACTTTAGAAATAACTTAGCTACTGTTCTATGAAACTGAGGATTGTTTGCTGCCCAGTAAATATTAAAAGTAACTTTCTGACCAACCAAACGAGTGAAGTCCTTACTATGATGAGTTAATGCTAAAGACAATATTCTTGAAATATTCTGCAGGCTCGGCATCTTATTGAAGAGCAGAATGTTATTTCTGTCATTACTGAAACTCTTCTAGAAGTTTTACCTGAGTACTTGGACAGAAACAATAAATTCAACTTCCAGGGGTATAGCCAGGACAAATTGGGAAGAGTCTATGCGGTAATATGTGACCTAAAGTAAGTTGCCTGGGTCAAAAAGTGAGGGTGCCTTTACAGCAGTGTGTTTATATGTCTGTCTTAATATAAATAAACCTCTGATCCTTTTGGGTATTAGGATTCTTTTTGTAACGATGGCAGATAAAAAGAAAGACTTTTCCTTCATGTCAATAAATATCTCAAGCTGAAGCTTCTTCTTCTTTTTTTTTTTTTTTGCATACACACGTTTAATATTGTGGAGATTTTTATTTTGCCATGGCTAAAAGAGCAAATCAGGATCTTGCCCAATTCCCTGCCTCCTCTAGATCTCTGTTTCTGGTGACTGCTGGCATTCATTTGCAACTGGCCTCACTTAGTGCTTGTCCTTCTGCTGTGACTTTTTCTCGTAAACTTTTATTGTGGGCAATGGGTTACATAGCAGCTCCTTTCCTTACCCACGTGTCCCGTCACTGATGACAATCCCTACAGTGTAGCCTCACTCTGCCCGCCGTTTTGTTTCCATCCCTCCTGTGTATGCGATCTCTCTGAACTTTGTCCTTATGGAAACGCTACCCATTTGATTACACATGGTTGATAATTCTAAGATGTGCATAACTCCCTAGTGCTGTTTGTTCTCCTTAGAGAGCTGTCTACTGTTCAGCTGAAATCTGAATCATAAGGGTGAGTTCTTTTCCAGACCTGAATGGTGACTAAGGGCCCTGGTCTTGAGCTTGTCCGCAGTTTGTAGCTAATGAATAAACCGAGGCTTTTTTAATGATTTTGAGTACTGGAAGCTTCTTAATGAGCTAGGAGACCAGGTTAATGTAGAAGATACCATATATATTCAAGGATAAGCCGGCCTGATATCCGCTGAGGCATCTAATTATACCACAACAACTGCATTAAAAATGTGCTGAGAGATTCAGCTTATACTCAAGTATATACGGTAACTGAGAAGGAGAGTATGTCACACAAATAGCCATCACTTGGAGTTGCCAAAATGAATCTTCTTTCACTCGTGCTAAACTTTGGTTCTGCCCCTCTTCTTTAGTTTCACTGTGCATAATTTCAGGTGATCTTATTGATGAAAATTTTTCCTAACCTAACCTCCCTTTTCCTGCATATGCCATTGTTGTTATCCAGTCAGCTTCTATTTCCGAGCACTCTTGTGAGACGATTAGAACTACTCCACAGGGTTCTCAAGGCTGTGACTTTAGAAACTGACTACCAGGTCTGCCTTTTGAGGTGCCTCTTAGTGGAGTCAGACCATGACTCTTAGTCAAACATTCAACCTCTTGTGCCACCCAGAGACAGCATCTTGTAACATAAGATCAAGTTATTAAGGTGTATCTTCTGTAAGCTTTTCTCTTAGTCAAACGTTCAACTTTTTGTGCCACTCAGTGACAACATCTTGTAACACAGGATCAAGTTATTAAGGTGTATCTACCAAAAACTTTCTCTCTGAAGCGAATTTAGAGTTTTCTTTTGAATTAAAGTTAAAATTACTCGATAGGTTATGTTTAGGATCACTGGAACTGAAAAGAAATACATCTCAAATTTATTTTAGAAATAAATATAAGGGTGCTTCATAATAACTGTGGAAAATTGGAATGAGAAAATGGTGGAATTTTCCCTTAAACTTTTTGAAGCCTCCTTGTAGATGGTGAATATTCAAGACCATGGCAGACCACCCATTCAATAAATCATAGATTTCAGATAATCCTTTTTAAAAATAATGTTTTTAAATAAATATACGTCCTTCAATTTGATACTTATAAAAGGAACTCCAAGGTGCACATGGTTATTTATTTAAGTAGTTCTTCTAGTTTTTAGCCATTGCTAGTGTGTGTACAGGGTATGCAAAAGTGAAAATAATAGGCTTCTAATTCAACTTAGAGATAGTTTAAATCATTTAAAAGTACAACTGATAGGTTTCTAGAAATTTGCTATGAGTTTCTTATATCACTGAAGGGAATGGTTTAAGGTCCTTTTTTTAAATTTCTAAATATAATTAAGTCATACAAATCTCCCTTTAAATTCCATTTAGTTTTAATGTTACTACATCTTCAGTAGAAGTAGATATAATGAGTGAATTTAGTAATGAATCATCATATAGCATCTGATTCAAATTTGTTCTCCAGGTCAATTATGTATAAAGTATATATTCTGTACACAAACACAGCACAAAACTATTGGTGATACTTAAAGTTATCATTGTTATTAAATAAAGGAGGCTCCAGGTCTGCTCTAGTTTTTTTAGTTTTTTTTTAGTTTTTTGGGCATCACGGCTCTCCGGTGACCAGGTCTGCTCTACAGGAAAAATAATTCTCCACTCTGATCTTTTTTTTTTTTCAATTTATTTTATTTTATTTATTTATTTATTTTTTTTAGGGCATCACTGCCCTGGTGGTGGGAGTAGGGGGCCCATCCTTTGTCCCTGTGGAGCTGGAATTGAACCTCCATCCCAGTGGGCCACAGTCCCGTGCACAACCACTACACCAGCGGGACTCAGCCCCCACTCTGATCTTTTTTGCTGAGTTATTATGAACAAATTATTTTTATGTTGAGAGAATTGGTACATAATTACATCCTGTATTTTACTCCTCTTTGTGGTGAATAATTTGAAGTTACATATTCCTAGATACTTACCTGCTTAATTAAACTTTCTACTCCCTGGTTTGGAATGTAACTTTTTCACACTCTACAAATGCTTACTATTTCTGCCTCCAACCCTATACAATGATATCTCTAGTGCAGCGGTTTTCAACCTGTGGGTCATGATCCCTTTTGGGGGACTCCAGATTCATAACAGTAGCAAAATTACAAGTACAGTTACGAAGTAACAACAAAATAATTGTATGGTTGGGGAGTCACCACATCATGAGAAACTGTATTAAAGGGCATTAGGAAGGTTGAGAATTGCTGTTCTCGTCTGTTAGGCCAGGTTGACTAGACAAATAAATCCAGGGACACTCGTGTTAAGAAAGAGCTTTTATATCAAGAAGTAATTGTATATCAAGAGAACAGTCCAGCCCAGTCCAATTCAAATTCATAAGTCTAATACTCCTGTGTAAGTCCCTCTTAGACTCACAAAGCTACATTCACTGTTGCAGACTGCAAGAACATTACAGGCTGGTGGATGCAAAGTCTTGTGGGTCCAGTGACAGTGGACACATCTCTGGGGCTCTGGCAGCCATCAGAGTCAGCAAGCTGGAAGGTGACGGCAGAGGGGCAGGCCTCCAGAGAATCATTTCTCTGTTGCCATCTCCAAAGTAGGTCATCGAGCTGCAACTTGATTGATAGGCTAAATTCCACCTATATCGTCATTACAGGTGCCGTGTTGGCACAGAAAACCTATCACATCTAGGGACAAGGATGTGGTTATGCATTGAGATGGTCCAGATTCACTGGCCATTCCTAAGGAGAAAGAAGAGGCTATCTGTTCCCATAAAGATGGAAATCCTAGAAAAGGTCATTGTGAGTCAGAATAGACTCCTGGCAGTGGCGAGGATGGCATGTCAGCAAATCATACATTCAGCCTATCAGTGTTCTCTTATCATTCACATGCACAAAATGAAAAATCCCTGCCATCAAATCAATTCTGACTCATAGTGACCCCCCAGGGTGCTGTGGAATTTACCAGCATATCCTCTGTGCCAAGGAGTTCACTTACTCGGCTTCATTTTATTGCACTATTCTCAGAAAGTAGATGACCCATTTTGACTTGTATACTTTCTGCCTAAGGCCCCAAAGCCTATAAGTGGAAACCTTGTATTTTGACAGCACTGTCTATCAGTAAAACTCATGTTCTTTTCACTATATCATATAGTCTCATGAAATAACTCAAACAATAGCAATAGGAAAGCTTGCTCTGAAACCCGACGAAAGCACAAATGAAGTATATCCTTTGTTTCACAAACAATGATTCAGCCTTATTAGAGGAAGGCAGCCTTTGATACATACATAACGGGTTCAATAAGCGCAGTTGGACAGCGACAATTATTCATTATAGTAAAGTTATAGAGCGCATGAGACAGAAAAAATAAGCGTTAGACACATTTTAAGGTAGCACGCTCACCTCAGCCCCGTCTGGTGGTCCATGTGGAGAGGCAGCAAGTGGGGGAAGGGATTACACGAGGGAGAGGGGCCAAGACCATCCTGTGCTTCCTTGCAGTCGGGGTGAAAGACCAGAACCATGTTTTATCTCAGTTCCCCTGAAGCAAAGAGCAGAAAGATTTTGGAAGACTAGAAGAAGGCTGTGGGAAAATACTGCAAGAAGCTACTCAGCTTCCCTTCTCGCGCATGACTCTCCCATGTGTGTTAGAGGAGGACTGTGCTCTGTGAAGTTTTCATTGACTGATTTGGGGGAAGTAGATTGCTAAGCCTTTCTTTCAAGGTGCTTTGGTGTGGACTTGAGCTTCCAACCGTTTAGTTAGCAACTGGTCACCGTAACTGTAGACACCACCCAGTAACTCCAAAGGAAATTAAGGAAATTAAACAGTGGGGTTGATCACATTAATCTCCTTAATCTCCCAAGTTTTATGTTAAAGCCAGGTGAAATATGTTCCATCTGGACTAGGTAAGAGTCACTGTGAGTGGGAAAACAGCCCTAGAGTTAGAAAGAGGTCCCCCTAAAGTTTAGTCGGGCTGAGAAGCTCTTAAGACCACTTTGGTCAGCCATTTTCTGAGACAATTGTTCCAAACTCACTGCCTTTAAGTCAACTCATAGTAGCTTATTATTATTATTAAAAAATCACTTTATTGGGGGCTCTTACAACTCTTATAGCAGTCCATACATCAATTGCATCAAGCATATTTGTACATATGTTGCCCTCATTCTTTTCCATAGTAACCTTTTGTAGAGTTTCCAAGGCTATTTATCTTTATGGAAGCAGATAGCTTCATCTTTTTCGCACAGAGCAGCCGGTGAATTTGAACCACCAACTTCGCAATCAGCAGTTCTGTTCTTTATCCAACAGCATAGGGATATTTCCTTAACCGTCATTGTTTTCCAGGATCTCAGTATTCACTTTCCTTAATTTTTCTCTCTTCATGTTTTCTTTCCTTGCTACAGAAGTTCTACATGAGTATATGAAGTCACTAGAAATTAAAAATGTGAACTTTTATTCATAATTTACCATAAATGAGGAGCCTTCAGTAGTATACTGGATTACATGTTGGGCTGCTAACTATAATTTGTCATAAATGAAAATTATGTGGGAAACTTGATAAAGTACTAGTTCCTATCAGTAAATCAGGCATTGAAACCAAAGTCCTGTATTTCTAGCAAATTCTCAGGTGACGCTTGTTCTTGGACCATACTCTTGAGTAGCTATGCTCTTGAAAACAGCTGGACTTTAATGAAAGACTTAACCTTTTAGTCTTTTTTTTCCTCGTTCCTTTAAAAAAAAAAAGGTTGAGATGGTAATTAGTGGATTTCATAGTTATTGCTTTGTTAAGGACTGATGATATTTTTAGTGGATATTTAACATATTATGTAGAGAAAAGGAAAAATTAAATTCCAATCTTTACTGTCTTTACTAATAAGAGTAACCGTTCTTTCTGTGTTTGTTGCCTTGTTGTTTATGTTTGTGTTATTTCCATTGTAACTCATATACACACACACACACATATATATGTGTGTGTGTGTGTGTGTGTATATATATATATATATATTTTCCTTCACTGCACCTTGAACCACCAGGACAAGCCTCAGAGATAGCCTGTGTCTTGTTCATGTTTTTATTCCTGATATCTTCTATATAATAATTGCTTCCTAAGGAATCATCCCATTATCGACATTGTTCTCATTCTTTCAGTCAAAGGAAATGTTAGTCACATACATTGTAGGTTAAAGTGGATCTTTGAATTTCACGAACCATGTATAGTCTGATGAGGAAACTGGATACCTATACGATCATTTAATTTCCCACTTAAAAAAGTAAATCAAAAGAGAACATGAGGTCTTACATTCACCTAGGTTCTAGATTTTGAAACTTTTAAGATGGGAAATATGTTCTAAATATCTTGAAATTTCAGAAGTTTCCACTGGCCCTTTGGTTAAAGGGTATGAATCCAAACAGTTCTAGAAAATCTGTTATGGTTGTTCAGAGACAGCTGTAATAGACTGGTGGGTGTGGAGTCATGGAATCAGACTATTCTCTAAAGCAGCAGTTCTCAACTGGTGGGTCTCGAGTCCATTTGTGGTTGAATGACCCTTTCACAGGGGTCACCCTATTCATAACAGTAGCGAAATTGCAGTTTAAAGTAGCAAAAAACATAATTTTATGGTTGGGGGGGGGTCACAAAAACATGAGGGACTTTATCAAAGGGTCACAGCATTAGGAGGGCTGAGAACCTCTGCTCTGTGGATGGGAAGGCAGACTGCACATTGGCATCTGCATCCTGTAGCGCAGGGGTCAGCGAGCAGCTGCCCCAGAGCCTTCGGTGCCCTTTTGGTTCAGACATGTGGCTCTGAAGTGAAGTAAAATTGAAAATGAAAATAAAACTATCATAGTTTCATTTGTAATATAACTACATTTTCCTTATTTAAAAAAATACATTATGGATCTCAATTTTTAAATTGATGTGAGGGACAGGATTGGCTCTTCCGTCTCAAAAGTTGGCCTGCCCTTGCTGTAGAGGTTTGTTTCCCAAGGGGGTGATACTGCACCCTGGGGAGCTCTGGAGACCCAAGGGTCTGCAAAAGCAGACATATATAGTCTGGATTATGGGCTGTCGAACAAAATTTTCATTCCCAGGAAATACTGAGTAATTTTTTTTTTCTGAAAAGGGGGCAGTAGGCCAAATAAGTTTGAGAACCTATGCTGCAGAACCATCCACATTTTTTGCTGGCTGTATTTAAAACGCAGAATAATTCTAGTCCTGTTCAGAGCCTTTAATTAGTTTCATACATATCCATAATTTTTTTTTTTTTATAGGCATCATTGCCCTCAGGTGGTGGGAGTAGGAGGCCCAGCCTTTGCTCCTGGGAGCCGGAATTGAACTTCCATCCCAGTGGGCCGCAGTCCCGCACACAACCACTACGCCACCAGGGCTCAGCCCTACATACCCATAATTTTGAGAATCAATATTGTCTATCTTCCTGAGAATATTAAAATGCTCCCCAAATAGGGAAATTAAATATTTCTCTTTCTTTTGAAATAATAGGTATATCCTGATCAGCAAGCCCACAGTATGGACAGAAAGATTAAGGATGCAGTTTCTTGAAGGTTTTCGATCTTTTTTGAAGATTCTTACCTGCATGCAGGTATTACAGTTTTTCTGTTTATTAGTGAAATTCATTTAAACTGTTTTAACACTGTCTTCATGTTTTATGAATTATTACTTTCCTGTATGTTTTTTTAATTTTTTATTAAAAGATCATTTTATGGGGACTCTTGCAACTCTTGTTACAGTCCATACATTGTTTGCATCAGACATGTTTGTACATATGTTGCCTTCATTTCTAGTCATTTATTTTCTGTTGGGCCTTTGATATCAGTCCTCGTTTTTTTCCCCTTCCCTCCCTCCCCTTGTTTCTTTTAAAAGCACGGTTTAGTTAAATACCTGGATGCTTTACTTCTCTGAGAAAGAATTTCCGCCTAATGAAGTAGAAATAAATCTTAGAAGTAGTGTAAGTCTGCTACTGTTAATGTGTAGTTAGTCTATACCGTGTCATAGATGATGTAGTTTAGTAGTTCACAGCATTACCTTTCTTGAATCTCAACAATTTTGTGGAGTACTATTACTGCTGTTTTACATAAAATGGAATTGAAACAGTAATTTACATATTCCCACAACTCATAAGTGGCAGTGCTGGGATTTGAACTTAAGTGTTTTTCTCTCTCTTTTTTTTTTAGGATTCCAAGAATTTTTTGTTTATTATCTCTTTTTGTTAATGGTTTTATTAGCACTTCATCCACATGTTAAGCAATTTAATAATTCATATCAAGATACCGTGTTTAATTCTAGACTATTTTCTCCCTTGTACTTATTGTTATGCGTGTAATTATTTTTTTAACTTAAGTATAAAAACCATGCTTTCATGCTGCTATATTTGAATAGGAATTCTGACAATTTTGATTTTCCCGTAGAAGAACAAATTGAGGGCCAAGTCAGGTCATGCTGACCATCCTTTCCTTGTAGGGAATGGAAGAAATCAGACGACAGGTTGGGCAACACATAGAAGTGGATCCTGACTGGGAGGCTGCTATTGCTATACAAATGCAATTGAAGAATATTTTACTCATGTTCCAAGAGTGGTGTGCTTGTGATGTAAGTAACGTTTGTTAATTGAACCTGGGCACTGTCAGATAAGCAGTGTTTTGCTAACCACAAGGTAAGCAGTCCAAACCGACAAGCCACTCCTTGAGATAAAGATGAGGCCATCTGTGGAAGATTACCCGAGAAGTCCTATATGTGGCTGGTATAAGTTGGAATGGGCTTAATGGCAGGGAGTGTGTTTTTGGTTTGGGTTTCAAGTGCTCTAGTAGTTTTTAATAGTATAGCTTATGTTTTAACTTTTTTGATAGGAAGTTTGATTTTAAGTAGTTTTTTGCAGACCTTATAGATGTCAGCCCAACACGAAACCACTACGCCACCAGTGCTCTTCTAGCAAGCCTGTAGGGCAAACTAAAACTGCTCCTGTGAGTTTCCAAGGCTGTGATTGTGTGGGTGCAGACAACCACATCTCTTTCCCGAGAACACCTGGTGGTTTTAAACCTCTAATCTTTCAGTTAGCAGCCAAACGTGTTAACATTACACCTGGGAATAGCAATTACAAGAACAACAACAAAAACTCACTGCTTTTGAGTCAATTCTGATTTACAGGGACCCTATGGACACGCAGAGATCCCCTGTAAGTTTACAAGAGTAGAAAACCTCGTTTTTTCCCCCTTGGAGGGACTGGTAGGTTCAAACTACTAATATTACAGTTGACAATCCAATGCATGATCCTCCTTGCCCCTAGGGCTCCTGGGTTCACTGTCATGGAGTCCCTGTCAGCTCATAGAACAGGGCAGAGCCGCCTCTGGGGCTTTCCCTGACTATAACTCTTTTTTTTTTTTTTTTTGGGGGGGGGGGGGGGGGGGCATCACGGCTCTCCAGTGGTGGGAGTAGGAGGCCCAGCCCCACTGCTGGAATTGAACCTCCGTCCCAGTGGGCCGCAGTCCCGCACACAACCACTACGCCACCGGGGCTCAGCCTGACTATAACTCTTTCAGGAGTAGAAAACCTCATCTTCTTTAAATATGTCTGTGAGTTTTCATGGAAATTAATGTTAATAATTCAATAATTAGGACCATTTACACTTTTAAGTATTTTAGGAATAACATATATGCTCATGTATAAGCTGAGTTTTTCAGCACATTTTAAATGTAGTTTTTGTGGTAAAATTAGGTGCCTCGGCTGATATTTGGAATGGCTTATACTCAAGTATATATGGAATTTATTCAGTCAAAAGTTTTGTTATTTCCAGCTCCACGGAGCAAAGACTGGACCTCCTACTCCCACCACCTGAGGGCAGTGATGCCCACCAAAAAAAAAAAAAAGTTTTGTTATACAAAAGTCTTGTGTTAAACCATGTGGAAAATTAATTTCAAATATAGAATTAATGTATTTCCTAAGCAACAATTTTAGACCATAGCCCTCTTTAAACAGATAGTCCCACTACAAATCTCCTGTAAAACTGACTACCTGAATTACTTGTTACCTGAGAAAATAAACATTATTTGAGTCAAATTCTGTCATTTAGCTCTAATTTCCCTCTTTACCTGTCATCAGATTCTATTTTCTAACTTGAGCCCGCTGTAAATTCATTACTGATTTCATTTTTGTCTGTTTCTAAAACTAATGCCTCTATGTAGGTTCTTGGTCTCAGTCTATAAGAGGGGCTTCTAAAAGTCCATGAGAAAATGGAAATAAAAAGATAATGAAAGTTTTCCATGGCCTTTTTTTTCCCCCATGGACTTTTTGAAAGCCCCTTGTATCCTTCTTGGAACTTACTGTATACACTTGAGATAACAGTAAATATTATCTCAACTCTAGCTCCTGCCAATTGACAGAATTTGTTTGTTTTTTTTAGAAAAGTCTCAAAGGATCATAAGCAAATTCAGAAGTGTTTCGGCAGGGCTCATTTAACTTGGATTGTCTATCATTTTTCTCTTGAGTACCTTAATTTTCTTGAAACTTTCTCTGATTCTCATAAATTTATGTTAACCTAATATTTACACTATTGATTGCCCTTTTTCATGCAGTGATTTCACCTCTCTAACTTCTTTCTGCTTGCTGCGTGAGAACATTCCTTCATAATCCCTTTCTTAAGACCTTTCATCCCTACCACTTCCATGTAATCCTCCCTGGGAGGACTCTCCAAGCCCTGGCGTCGCTCTTGTCCGTATGCCAGACCGTTCTGCTTTGAGCTTGCGCTTATATTTAAATACAGATGGGGGCTGAGCCCCAGTGGCGTAAGTGGCTGAGTGAGGAATTGCAGCCCTCGGGCTCGGCGGTTCAAATCCAGTGGCGGCTCTCAGGAGTGGCACTGGGTAGCACCCACAACCACCAGAGGCAGTGATGCCCACTAAGTAAATAAAAAAAAAAAATACAGATGGACTTGTCCTTGCCCTCACCTTGAATTAGCATTTTCTCTTCTTTCGTTCTTTTCATGTTCTGCCACACATACATTCATTCATGCAACAAATCTCAGAGCCGTATTTTCTGTAGGTTAGTAGCATGTTTTAAAGGGGAACAAATAAGATTCAAAATGCTAAATTGAACATGATTCAATAGAATATTTTAATCCATTAGTTTCTCAAAATGTATAATTAGTCACTATGCTAATTGCTAAGAGGGATGCTTCCCAATTTATTTGAACATGCAGTTTCTTAGAGTTACTTTGAGAAATAGTGTCTTCGACAGGGATTCCTCTATCGTATTCAACACGGGCTTCATTATTGCACTCTACGTTTATTTTTTTTTGTGGGCATCACTGCCTCTGGTGGTCGTGGGTGCTACCCAGTGCTGCTCCTGAGAGCTGCCGCTGGATTTGAACCGCCAAGCCTGTGGGCTGCAGTCCCGCACTCAACCACATATGCCCCCAGGGCTCAGCCTCGACATTTATTTTATAATCCAAACTTATTTACTATAGGTCATTCTTGTTCGCCCTGACTACCCCGTCCTTGTTTAGATACATATCATCCTTACATGTAAACTTTGTTGTTAATTGATCTTCTTGTTCATTTATTTATATCCTAACTTTATTCTCTCCAAACTGTCACTTTCAGTGACCTTCATTAGTTCTTCTTAAAGCACCAGATACTGTCAGTGTATTCACATGATGCATGAAATCACCTGATGACATGCTCCTTCAGTGTGTGCAGCCTGGAAAATCCCATGGGCAGTTCTGCTCTGTCCTGTATTGTCCCTATGTGGTGGAATCTACTCAATAACACAACAACCCTACCCAAAAACCTCTGGTTTTTCTGCCTGAACAGGAATTTTGTTTTCCTTTGTTTGTATTTCTGTTGATTGTATTTATCTGCTTAAAATGATATTCTCGGGAGAGTGAGGGTGGGCGGAGGGAGGGACAGAAAACTGAAAAAAAAAAAAAAAAGAAAGAAAAGAAATAATATTCTCCTTATCATTTCCCCCAACTTACATTCTACTTGTTCTTTTAGGCTCTATTCAAAAGCTGTTTTTTTGTTTTGTTTTGTTTTTTGTTTTTTGGGGCATCTCTGCCCTCTGGTGGTGGGAGTAGGAGGCCCAGCCTTTGCTCCTGTGGAGCCGCTGCTGGAATTGAACCTCCATCCCAGTGGGCTGCAGTCCCGCGTGCAACCACTGCGCCACCGGGGCTCAGCCCTAAAAGCTGTTTTTATAATAATGTCTTCCTAATCATTTGTGATTTCTTTCTTTATCCTTTTTGAGTTTGTACCATTTATATGTCATTTAAAATATTCTTTGATTGTAGATACTTTTATCCTAGTAGTTTCTATTTATATGCAGATCCTTTGGAGCAGTGGTTCTCAACCTTCCTAATGCCAGGACCCTTTAATACAGTTCCTCACATTGTGGTGACATCCCAACCACAAAATTATTTTTGTAACTGTAATTTTGCGACTGTTATGAATTGGGCAACCCCTGTGAAAGGGTCATTTGCCTCCCAAAGGGATTGCGACCCATAGATTGAGCGCCACTGCTTTAAATGTGGCCCTAGTAATATACTTAGTAAATAGCAAATTGTGAATGCTAAAGTTGGTATCTTACCATCTGTTGTTTTCTTTTCCTTAGGAAGAACTCCTACTAGTAGCTTACAAAGAATGTCACAGAGCTGTGATGCGATGCAGTACAAACTTCGTGTCTAGTGGCAGGAGAGTAGTACAATTGTGTGGTCATACTTTGAGAACTAAGTCCTACAGAGTGTCTGAGGACCTTGTAAGCATCCATCTGCCACTTTCTAGGACTCTTGCTGGTAAGTATTTTGTTATGCATGATTGTATTAGCTTTATTTTATTTATTTTTTTGGTTTTTGTTTTATACTATTTTTTTAAAATTAATCATTTTATTGAGGACTGTTACAGCTCTTAGAACAATCCATACATCCATCTGTTGTGTCAAGCATGTTACCATCATTTTTTAATTACTCTTATTCAATATATTCGCACATACTCAGACCAGGTACTGCAAGAAACAGTTGTCACTGCCTTTTAATGAGCTGTTTTAGAGAAAGTATCAATCTAGAAATGTTTGTTTGCTTGGGCCTTTTCTTAGCTGGATCAAATAGTGAATTCTTGTAGTTTATGCTGTAGGGCTAATTTTAATAATTTGTTGTCTCCCCTCCCCCCCCCACAAAATTTAGTATCTTGTTTCTGCTTTTTAACCTTCCTCCATGTCTGTTCCACCAATGTATCATCTATGTCAGTACTCCTCCTACCACAAGAAAAAGATCAGATTTCCCTCCATTATTCTATAATTTGTATTACTATTTAAATCAGACCTACATCCATTAGAATTATTGTAATTTTATGAAAGCATTATTTATATATATTAAAGTGAACATATTTTAAGTATACAGTTCATTTCGTTTTGACAAATATATATGCCCATGTAACACCTTCTCCATCAAAGTACTAAACATGTCCATCCTCCCAAGATGTTACTTAATACCTTTTTTGCCTCCACAGCCTAGGGACCCACTGATCTAGAACATGACATGTACATCTATATATAGATAGAAAATCATGGCACAGCTATAGAATTTTGTGTGTAACTCCTTTTGTTCAACATGGTTTTAATCTAAGTTGTAATATAAATCAGAAGCACATTAATTTTTTTTTATGAGTAGAACAGTTTAACCACAATTTGCTTTTCGTTTATCTGTTGTGGTTGTGGTAACCACTTGAAATGTATCTAATTTTTAGTTATTATGATAACATTCTTGAATAAGTCTTTTGTGCACATGTGTGTATGTGTCTGTATATATACAGACATATATATATTCATGTCTCTTAAATACTTACCCTGAGTACCTAGGAGAGGAAGGGTGAGTAATATGGTAGATGGATGTTTTAAATTTCTAAGAAACTGCCAAACTGTTTGAAAATGGCAGTACCGTTTTACATTCTCAATATCGGTTAATGAAAGTTTCAGTTGCTTCATAGCCTTATCATTACTAATGCCAAATTCTGTCACAATTTCACTTTATATCCACTTGATTAATAAGGACCGAATATCATTTCCATGTTTGTCTCTTTCACAGACTATATCTTTTTAGATTTTTCCTGAGCAAGTTACACTTTCACATGTAGAAATTGCTCTGTCTCTGCATTTACTCCTAAGTAACCTATTAAAGATATTTTATTCAGTTCTTGACATTATGTAATCTTATTTAATTTTTAAAATTGGCATTACTTTTACTTCTTTATATGCTTGATTAAGATTAGATAGTATTTCCACCTGTCAAGAAATATGATTCTTTTGATCTTTTTTCCTAATGGTTTAAAAATGTAATGATTCTTAGTTTGAGAGGCATAACCAACAGAGCCAGCCAGGTTAGATGTGGCAGGTAGGTCATACTTTGCTGACCCAAGTAGTAGTGATGAAATAAACCTAAATTTTAAAGGTTAAAAAAAACTCAAATAATATTTAAAAGAGAAAACAAGATATTTTTTACAGAATGGTAGGATCTTAACTATATTAATAATATTAGTGATTCAAATATAGAAGTCAAAAGTCTTAGAGTATCATTTCTAAGCTCAAAAAACATACATTTAAATTATAATTGAATTTTCCAAATTTGATGAGTTAATTTGAAAACAAATAGACTGGCTTTAATTATTTTTTGTATTTCTCCTTTTTTTATTTTATTTTTATTTTTAGGTCTTCATGTGCGTTTAAGTAGGTTAGGCGCTGTTTCCAGGCTTCATGAATTTGTGCCTTTTGTAAGTGACTATATGAAGTATATATTTGCATTTCTTCTCATAAACACTTTTCAGTTGAGTGGGTGGGAAGGAAAATAATATTTTGAAATTTACCTAAGTCATTGCCATTATTAATTTCATGTCCATGTATGTACCTAAAACTCTGAGTCATAATGGCTTAGAAATCACCTCCTTCAAGTCATCTCAGTTTTCCTGTAGAGACCTGTGGGAAATAATCGGCTGACCTGACTCTGTTTCAGGAGGACTTTCAAGTGGAGGTCCTAGTGGAATACCCTTTGCGCTGTCTGGTACTGGTTGCTCAGGTTGTTGCTGAAATGTGGCGAAGAAATGGGCTTTCTCTTATTAGCCAGGTATAATTCTCACATTTACGGATGTGCTTATTCTGATAGATATATGTATATGATATATGTGTGTATAATTAAGTTTTTATTTTTTGCTTCTATATCGGTCTATCAGAGCATCTCGTCGTCTTACTACCTGTCCAAATTAAAGGGCATATTATAATGTTATCTTCAATTTTAGAACAATTGAGTTGTGTTTCTTTCAATAGATGGAGTGGGGGACAAAGACTTTTGTAAAGATATATTGAAAAAAAAAAGATACCACATTGCAGAAAAATGGTCTTACTTTAAATGATAGAGAAATTATTATTTTTTTATTTTCACTTGTTTGTCAGTTTGTCTTATTGTGTGTTGCTGTGATGCTGGAAGCTATGTCACCGGTATTTCAAATGTCAGCAAGTTCACCCAAACCTGAAAGGGCACAGGTTTCAAAAGAGCTTCCAGATTAAGAACAGACAGTGAGGAAGAACTTGGTTCCCCACCTTGGAGGAAGAAAGCACTGGAAACCTTATGCATAGCTTCAAAATATTGTCAGATACTGAAAGCCTGTACAAAGGAAACAGAACATTGTTGAAGATACTGCTGCCAATGGACCCCTCAAGCCCATGGACACTCGAAATGTGACTGAAAAGGAGATGATTTCTTGGAGGGGAGTTGACCATGGTGACATGAGCCCAGTGAAGCCTGTAGGAGTGGAACCTTCAGGGTCTTCATTTGCTGATGGGATACCACCTAAAAATAAAGAGAAGCAGCTGCAAAAATTTTCTAATGATTGAAACTTGGAATGTGTGACGTGTGAATTTAGGAAAATTGCAAATGATCACAAACAAAATGGAGGGCATAAAAGATAGATATTCTAGGCATTAGTGAGGTGAAATGGACTGGTATTGGCCATTTTGAATCAGAAAATCATGATTTACTATGCTGGGAATAATATACTCCAGGCCAAGCATAACATTCATTGTCAGAAAGGATCTTGCTAGACCCATCATGAAGTACAATGCTATCTGTGATGGAATTATATCTATCTGCCTTCCAGGAAATCCAGTCAATACAACTGTTACTCAAAACTATTCACCAACCACAAAAACTAGTGATGGAGAAATTGAAGAATTCTACCAAAAAGTTCAGTTGGAAATTGATCAAACATGCACTGATGCATTAATAGTTATTGGTGACTGTTAAAAGGTGGAAAACAAAGGGGCAGGAACAGTAGTTGGAAAATAAGGACTTAGTGATAGAAATGAGAGACCACGTGACAGGACTTTGCAAGACCGAAGACTTGGTCGTAGCAAATGCCTTTTTCCAACAGCACACAACATGATTGCACACATGGACTTCTCCAGATGCAATTGCACAGAGATCAAATAGACTACATCTGTGGGAAGATTCGATGCAGGAGCTCAATATCAGCACCAAAACTAGACCAGAGGCTAACTGGAACAAACCGTCTATTGCTCATATTTAAGTTCAGGTTAAAGCTGAAGAAATTTAAGTTCCCAGAAACCAAAATAGGACCTTGGGTCTATCCCACCTGAACTTTGTGGACATCTCCAGAACAAATTTTTTAAAAAAATCATTTTATTGGAGGTGCATATAGCTCTTATCACAATCCTTAACATGCATCCATTTGTTGCCCTCATTATTCTCAAAACTTTTGCTTTTTACTTGAGCCCTAGATATCAGCTCCCCATTTTCAAAAACAGATTTGATGTACTGACAAAAAACCTGATGATTTGTGACATTTTGTGACAAAAAACCTGATGATCTTTGGGAGGACATCAAGACCATCATTCATAAAGAAAACAGAAGATCCTTAAAAAGCCAAGAAAGACAGAAAAGATCAAAGGGAATGTCGGAAGCGACAAACTTGCTCTTAATTGTAGAGTAGCTACAGCAAAAGGAATAAAGCCTGTGAAGTCAAGGAGCAGAATAGAAAATTTCAAAGGGCAGCTCAAAAAGATAAAGCCAAATATTATAACAAACTATGCAAGGACATATAATTAGAAAGCAGAAAGAAAGAACAAGCTCAGCATATTGAAACTGAAAGAACTCAAGAAAAAAATCCAAGCCTCGTGCAATTTTAAAAGGTTCTATGGGCAAAATATTGAATGATACGGGAAACATCAAGAGAAGATTGGAAAAATCACACAGCCACTGCACCCAGGAGACCTAGTTGCCCGTCTACCATTTCAGGAAGTGACATATGAACAAGAACCAATGGTGCTGAAAGAAGTTCAAACTGTACTAAATGTACTGGTAAAGCACAAGGCTCCAGGAATTAATGGAATACCGATTGAAATGTTTCAGAAATCTGGAGAAGCACTGTACGTATTCACTCATCAATATCAGGATATTCAGAAGACCATTACCTGACCAACTGACCGGAAGAGAGCCATGTGTGCCCATTTCAATGAGAGGTAGCCAACAGAGTGCTCAGACATAGAACAATATCATTTACATCACACAAGTACAGTTTTACGTGAGCTCATCCAACAAAGGTTACAGTGGCATAGGAACGGGGGACTACCCGAAGTTTAGGCTGCATTCAGGAAAGGATGTGGAACAAGGACTATCCCTGCTGAGATCAGATCTCGTCTTTCCTGGATTCACAGTCAGTGAAGAGATCAAAAGATGTATTGCATTAGGTAAATCTGCTGCACTCACCTCTTGAGAGTCTTCAGGAGCAAGGATATTTCTCTGAGAACTAAAATGCACATGACCCAAGCCATGGTGCTTTCCATTGCGTCGTACACAGGTGAAAGTTGGACACTGAATAAGGAAGACCGCAGAAGAATAGATGCATTTGGATTGTGGTGCTGGAGAAGCATATTGTCAGCGTCATGGACTACCATAAGAACCAGTAGATCTGTACTGAAAGAAGTAAGCCCAGAGTGCCCCTTAGAGGCTCCCTACATACTTTGGACATACAGTCAGGAGAGACCATTCCATGGAGAACAGCATCCTTTACCAAAGTAAAGGAGAGGCGTGGCAAAAAGAGAAAGTTCCTCAATGAGATGCGTTGACACGGTGGCCGCCTCAGTGGGCTCAGGTGTAGGATCAATTTGAAGATGGTTTGGGACCATGCAGAGTTTCATTCTTTTTTGTAAAGGGTTTGCTATGGATTGGAGCTGGCTCGATGGTCCCTAACAACATCAGCAACAACATTGTTCATTTCCTCATTTTTGTCAAGCCCTTACCGGGATTATAGACCTGCAACTTCTTTTTAATCTCTAATGAGGTCTAGGGGCTTCTGGTTTAAAGAAACATGTAAGAATAGTTTTTGGTGTTTTAAGGGGGTGACTAGGGAAAAAATAACAAGATTTAAGCCCAGAATTAGCATATGCACACCATTCTTGTACATATTTTACAACCATTAGAATAACTCTCATTTTAAAAAACTATAACTTTATTATCAGTTTATACCTAAGAACAAGTCTGCTTGAGAATTTTGCTTGAAACAAAATAATACTTTTAGCATTTGTTTGTTTTATAGGTGTTTTATTACCAAGATGTTAAGTGCAGAGAAGAAATGTATGATAAAGATATCATCATGCTTCAGGTACCTATTTAAATTACTTTTGGAATTTGCACCATGCTCTTCTTAAATTGTCTCTTTTTCCCCCCTTAAATTCTTTTCCAATAATAGCTATTGTAGTAACTTTTGTAGTGTTTTAGCTTAATTTTCACTGTTAAAATTGATTGAGGCGGGCTGAGCCCCGGTGGTGTAAGTGGTTGAGTGCGGAACTGCAGCCTGCAGGCTTGGCGGTTCAAATCCAGCAGCGGCTGGGTAGTGCCCATGACCACCAGAGGCAGTGATGCCCACAAAAAAAAAAAAAATTGATTGAGGCAGTGTAAAAATGGAAGGGTTGTTTATTGTCTATAAACAGTTCTGTTACAGACAGATTGTTTCTCCATTTAATATATGTGAAATACGTGCTGGATTTCTTTTACAGATTGGTGCATCTTTAATGGACCCTAACACATTCTTGTTACTGGTACTACAGAGGTATGAACTTATTGATGCTTTTAGCAAGACCATATCCACAAAAGATCAGGTAAACAACAGAAAGTGATAAGTGAAATAATTCCAACGGGAATATTATTTTTATTCTTTTAATCATATTTTTAAAATTTCTTTATGTCTACTTTCAAAAACTCCATCTTTACATGGGACGTGTGTGTGTGTGCCTATACATATACTGCTTAAATTAGAGAATATAAACAAAATGGAAAAGCAAAATCCCATACACCACTACATTCTAGAAATGATCATTTACAGATTTGGTGTCTGTGTTTAAAGCAAAATTGGGATCATTCTCTATGGGTTGCTTTGTAAATTGCTTTTTTTGCTTATCAAAATAGTATACCAAGTTTTTTCTTGTGATTAAATAAATATACAGCAGCATTATTATTTTTACATACATCATGGTATTCCAGTGTATGACTATATAATAATCAGGGGATAAAAATTGAAAAATATGTGGAACTACCAGCTGCTCTAAAAGTGATCGCATTAGAAGGTTCTAAATAGAGTGCAAGAAAAATATGTAATAAAATATGTATATAAATGTTCAGGTCTGGAAATGAGCCACATGGCTGGCCCAATTCAGATACACAGTAAGTGATGAGCATAATAAGCTTTGTGAGAACCTCATAGGAACAGTAATAGTAATAGTAGTTAGAGACACGCACCTTAGAATAAACAAGAATAAATAGCCATTTGAGGACAAATGAGAAGCATTTACCCAAGAACAAAGTTCAGAAAGATTAGATGAGGAAAAGCACAAAGGGGAAGTAGGAAGTTGGATAAATGATTTTACATTGTGGAGCTTGAAATCTAATAGATAAAATGTGTATGCATTATTAAATAGAAACTGATCTGCTTTATAAACCTTGACCCAATTTTAAAAAATTTAATTTGTTTAAAAATTTCACTATCTTTCTGTTTAATATTTCCACAATCTTTTGAGCCCCTTGTATATGCCAGGTTCCCTGTTATTATTAGATTTGGGGGCATATAAATCTTTTTGTACCTAAAATGCTGGCACATTTGTCTAATTATTCTGTTAAGATAAAGTGGATTTGCTGGATATAATTGCAGGCTCATTTTAAGACAATTGAGACAGATTGTCAAATTATTCTCAGAAAAATATTGCTTTAATTTAAGCTCTTTGCAGCAATTTGTGTATCTATAATAGCACTGAATTAGAATTCTTTTTGATCTTTGTCAGTCTGCAGTTGATCTTAGCCAAAAGGCTGAGAAGCGATTGATCTTTGTCAATCCGATAGCTAAAAGATGACATTTCATTTTAAATGGCAGCTTGTCAATTAATAGGGACGCTGGCTTTTTTGACCATTTGATAAATGAATGGTCCTTTACCTTTATTATGTTTGTTGGATTTTATTTTTGGTAAAAACTCTTATTATTTTTGTTTTTTGGGCATTGCTGCCCTTTGGTGGTGGGAGTAGGAGGCCCAGCTTTTGCTCCTGTGGAGCCACTGCTGGAATTGAACCTCCACCCCAGCGGGCCGCAGTCCCACGCACAACCACTGTGTCACCGGAACTCAGCCCCAATTTGTATTGTTTTGTTTTGTTTTTGTTTTGGATATTAGCCTTTTTTGTGTTTTTTTTTTTTTTTTTGGGGGGGGGCATCACTGCTCTCTGGTGGTGGGAGTAGGAGGCCCAGCCTCACTGCTGGAATTGAACCTCCGTCCCAGTGGGCCGCAGTCCTGCACACAACCACTACGCCACCGGGGCTCAGCCTGATAGTAGCCTTTTATGTACTGTATTTGTTATCTTTTTCACTTTGTCTCATACGTGTCAAATCTTTGTTGTTTTAATATTTGAAGCATTAGCTTATAAAATAGCCCCTGACTACTTTGAATTTATGAAATTATGTGACCTATCTTCCAAATTAGGAACTACCTGTAAATGGCCAAGAGAAGGATAAAAAATTATCATGCTAATATTTGGTCACGTTTTATACTCAGTAAAACTGAGTGTTTGCTTTGCTTTATGGTAATGAGGTGTATTAGAGAAGGAGAACTTCACCTAATTTGATGCCATTTTCTTAACCCAAGTAAAAGAAAAGTGAAAAACTAAAATTAGTTGGTTGATGTAAGGCTACATAAAGAATAAAAATATAAAGATGATAATAATAACTGACATTTGTGTTTGAGTTTTTATTGTATGTACCAGGTATGGTGAACCACATTGAATTTGATGACAAAATTAGGATTTCATCTCATAACAATCTGTTGTTGTGGTCTGAGATAGAATGTTAAGCTGGATGGACCACACAGCTGACAAAGAAGTGCATGTTTTATGGAGATATGGGGTTCTTATGTAATTAATTTATTCCTTTTCAATTCTATAGGATTTGATTAAACAATATAATACACTAATAGAAGAAATGCTTCAGCTTCTCATCTATGTTGTAGGTAAGATGAAACATGTTTTCAAGTGGATGGCGATTACTTTTTTTGTTTTGTTTTTGTTTTGCTTTTTTGGGGGGCATCACTGCCCTCTGGTGGTGGGAGTAGGAGGCCTAGCCATACTCCTATGGAGCCGCTACTGGAATTGAACCTTCATCCCAGTGGGCCGCAGTCCCACACTACGCCACTGGGACTCGGCCCAGCGATTACTTTTGTTAAAGTACATTAGCATGAACTATTATTTATCATTTTATTCCTCTACAAAACATAGTGTGTAAAATATTAGAGTGATGTGATTGACTTAAAAGTTTAAAATCCATGGGGCTGAGCCCCAGTGGCATAAGTAGTTGAGTGCAGGACTGCGGCCCGCGGGCTAGGTGGTTCAAATCTAGCAGCGGCTCTCAGGAGCAGCACTTTGTAGCGCCCACGACCACCAGAAGCAGTGATCCCCCCACCCCCCTGAAAAAAATCCTACCATAATAATAAAAAATATGGTACAGGTTTAACATCTTGATTTCTAATTGGGTAGACTTACTTTAAAAGTTTAAGAATATAATTATCAAAGATAAAAATGTAGAAAAATACATATTTATGGTAGAATTTACATTTATTTCAATTACATTTATCTTTGAGGGAAATTTGAATATAATCTTAGTCTATCTAAAATATATTTTATTGAGCTGAGCTCTGGTGGCACAGTGGTTGTGTGTGGGACTGCAGCCCACAGGGTTGGTGGTTCAAATACAGCAGCAGCTCTCCAGGAGCAAGGCTGGACTTCCTACTCCCACCATGTCAGTGATGCAGAAAAAATATATGTATGTATATTTTATTGTTAGTCTACTAAATTATAATTATTTGGCCACATTCAACTTAGGAGAGGGGAAATGTCAGGTATAATGTTTAACAAATTATTGTTGACATTGCCTTTATTTACTTAGATCTATCCAAATATGAGTGTATTTTCTTTTTTTTTTTTTTTTTTTGGCATCACTGCCCTGGTGGTGGGAGTAGGAGGCGCAGCCTTTGCTCCTGGGAGCCGGAATCGAACCTCCATCCCAGTGGGCCGCAGTCCCGCGCACAACCACTACGCCACCGGGGCTCAGCCCCTTGAGTGTATTTTCTTGCAGAAACATTTGTAAATTCTTTTGACCTACTGAACACAACAATACTCTATCACATTTACTCTGATGTTTAACAGCTAGAGTCATTCCAGTGCCATCATTTTGTCCTTGACTTATTTTGACCTTTGTCTCTTGTGATGTATTTTTCTACGTCAAATGCTTTTATTGTTCAGTTTTGAAACTATGGCTTAATAAATTTTGGCCCCTCTCATCAATCCTCAATTTAATTCAGTGCTCTTTGCATATGTGCTCCTGGTGGAGAGAAATCTAAATAGAAAGCAGATCATTATTTCTCTTTTTCTTTTCATTATTCCTATTAGGAGAGCGTTATGTACCAGGAGTGGGAAATGTGACCAAAGAAGAAGTCACAATGAGAGAAATTACTCACTTGCTATGTATTGAACCTATGCCACACAGTGCCATTGCCAAAAATTTACCTGAGAATGTGAGTCCAGATTTATTTCTTTTTCTTCATTTAATTCAGAATGAATCATTTCTTTTTCTTTAATTAGAAACTACCTGTTTTAGGTCAGAATATTTGGCAAAAAGTGCTATTTTATAGACAGAAACCTATAGACCTTTTATTCATTATGATATGAACTTTGATTCTGGGCTTTTGATTGCTTGTTAGTCTGGGTAGACTAGAGAAACAAATTCATAAGCACGCATATGTAAATACAGGAGAATTTTATATACAAGAGCAATTTGACATTAAGAAAACATCCCAGCCCAGTCCAGATCAAATCTATTAGTCTGATATTGGCCCATATGTCCGGTACCAATCTATAAAATTCTCTTCAGACTCACAAAATACATGCAATGAAGCCAAATGCAGAATGCTCACAAGTCTGTGGGTAGAAAGTCTTTGGATCCAGTGATGTTGTAAGCATCATAGTGCTGGCAGGAGTCTCTACGTGGCTTCTCTAGGTCCAGGTATCTGGCTACATCAAGGTAGATCCATGTGGCTTCTCCTCAGGGATGTCTCGCAGGGAGTCAGCCTTGTCCATTGAGTCTTTCTGGCAGCGAGTGTTGCCAGTAGAAAGTCTTCAAGGAAGTGAACCAAGAGAGATAGTGTCTCTGCCTCCAAGAAGGAATTGCCAGATATCCCAGAATTCTCAGGAGAATGCCATGTCCACACAGAGGTCTCATTGGCTATCTCCAGATTGATGGGCTAGCCTCCACCCCTACACTCTTAATCCTCAAATTGAGACCAGATTAGGTAACTACCACACTGCACATTTTAGAAAATATTTTAAACAAGAAACTCCTTGACTTTTAGTTTACTTTAAAATAGTATTGTCCAGAGGAAAAGAAGGCTACATGAAAATACTGAGACTCGGGCTGAGCCTCGGTGGCGTAGTGGTTGTGCGCTGGACTGCGGCCCACTGGGACAGAGGTTCAATTCCAGCAGTGGGGCTGGGCCTCCTACTCCCACCACCAGAGAGCAGTCATGCCCCCCCCCCCAAAAAAAAAAAAAAAAAAGAAAATACTGAGACTCTGGTAAAAAAGTGGCCATCTAGCTCAGAAGCAACAAAGCCAACATGAAAGAAATAGAACAGCCTGTCTGACCTTGAGGGACTGAAGTGATCAGTTATCAGACATTAAAGAACAAAAAAGTCGTATCATTGTGTGCCCACCTTCCAATATGATCACTGAAGACAGATGTGTGCATAAGCAAATGTGGTGAAGAAAGCTGATGGTGCCCGGCTATCAAAAGATAGAGTATATGGAGTTTAAGGGTTTAAAGGTAAACAAGCAGCCACCTAGCTCAGAAGCAACAAAGCTCACATGGAAGAAGCACACCAGCCTGTGTGATCACAAGGTGTTGCAGGTATCAGACATCAAAGAACTAAAAGTTATATCATGTAAATGAGGGGGAGTACAGATTGGGAACCCAAGACACATCTGTAGGTAAAGGGACATCTTCTTACAGAAGGGTCGCGGGGATGAGATGAGCCAGTCAGGGTGCAGTGTAGCAATGATGAAACGTATAACTTTTCTCTAGTTCTTCAATGCTTCCTCCTCACCACCACTGCCCCCCTCCCCCACTATCATGATCCCAATTCTAATCTATAAATCCAGCTAGACCAGAGAATGTATACTGGTATAGATAGGAACTGGAGACATAGGGAATCCAGGACAAATGATCCTTTCGGGACCAGTGTTGAGTGTGGCCATACCAGGAGGGTAGAGGGAAGGTAGGGTAGAAAGGGGGAACTGATTATAAGTATATAACCTCCCTGGGGTATGAACAGCAGGGAAGTTAGTTAAGGGAGACATTGGACAGTGTAAACTATGACAAAATAATAATAATTTACATTATCAAGAGTACATGAGAGAGGGGAAAGTAGGGAGGAAGGGAAAAATTAAGGAGCTGATACGAAGGACTTAAGTAGAAGGCAAATGTTTTAAGAGTGCTGAGGGCAATAAATGTACAAATGTGCTGACATAAAATGGATGGATGGATGGATTATGATAAATTGTATCAAATGCAGGGACAAGGTGGGTGAGAGAAGGCCAATAGGGATTGACTAAGACTAAAGTAGCAGAGAAAAAATACTGAAACCCAAATGGAGAGTGAGCATGATAGTGGGACAAGAGGGAAGCAAATGGAAATAGAGGAAGGAACTGGGGGATAATGAACATTTATAGAGGTTCAAATATAGGTATGTACATAGGGGCATATATTTATAAGTGAGGATGGGGAAAGAGATTAATGTGTGTACTTATAGGGTTAGTAGTAGGACAACAGATGGGCATTGGACCTCCACTCAAGTATCTCCTCGGTTCAAGAACACTTTGTTCTATTAATTTGGCATTCCAAGATGCTCACCTTTCTGACATGATCATTGAAGACAAATGTGTGCATAAGCAAAGGTGGTGAAGAAGCTGATGGTGCCCGGCTATCAAAAGATGGAGCGTCTGGGGACTTAAAGGCTTGAAAGTAAGCAAGCAGCCATCTAGCTCAGAAGCAACAAAGCCCACATGGAAGAAGCACACTAGCATGTGGAATCATGAGGAGTCAAAGGAATGAGATATCAGGCTTTAAGAACTCAAAAGCACAACTTTGCATGCTCACTTTCCTGATATGATCCCTGATATGTGCATAAGCAAATGTGGTGAAGAAAACTGATGGTGCCCGGCTACCAAAAGATATAGCGTCTGGGGACTTAAAGGCTTGAGTAAACAAGCGGCCATTTAGCTCAGAAGCAATAAAGCCCACACGGAAGAAGCACACCAGCCTGTGTGATCATGAGGTGGTAAAGGAATCCGGTGTCAGGCATCAATGAGCTAAAATTATATTATTATTAATGAGGGGGAGTACAGATTAGGGACCCAAAGCCCATCAATAGGTGAGGTGACATCCTTTTGCAGAGGGGTTACAAGGAGGAGATGAGTCAGTTAAGATACAGGGTAGGAGCAATGAAATATGCAACCTTCCTCTAGTTCCCATGCTGCCTCCCACCCACTATCATGACCCCAATTCTACCACATAAATCCACCTAGACCAGGAGATGTACAGTGAAGTTGGAAACATGGGAAACTTAGCATAGATGATCCATCAAGACTAGTAATAGGAGTGGTAATACCAGGAGGGTGGAGGGATGGAGGAATAGAAAGGGAGAACCAACTTCAGGGATCTACACGTAGCCTCCTCTCTGAGGCACGGACAACAGGGAAGTGAGTATTGGGACACATTGTACAGTGTACAGGATGAAAAAATAATTTGTAAATTACTAAGGGTTCAAGGGGAAGGGGGGGTATGAAGGGTAATATAGGGAGCTGATAATGGGGGCCTGGAGGGAGGGAGAATGTTTTGAGAGTGATGATGGCAATGGGTGTGTAAAAGTGGCATGCATGCAACTGATGTTGTTCGGGATTGTGATGGGAGTTGTATGGGCCCTCCAATGAAATGATTCATTAAAAAAAGGGGGGGGAGGGGAAAGGGGAGATTTTTTGTTGTTTTTTTTTAAAGAGGAGCTTGTACCAAGGGCTCAAATGGAAAATGTTGGGAAATGTATGTGGAAACGTGTGCAAATGTGCTTGATACAAATGATGTACCAAATGTTGTAGTAGCTGTAAGAGCCCCCAATAAAATTTAAAAAATAATAAAATAAAACTCTTTCGAGGCTGAGCCCCGGTGGTGTAGTGGTTGTGTGCGGGACTGCGACCCACTGGGTTAGAGGTTCAATTCCAGCTCCCAGGAGCAAAGGTTGGGTCTTCTACTCCCACCACCTGAGGGCAGTGATGCCTAAAATAAAATAAAAAAAGAAATTAAAAAAAATAAAAATAAAACTCTTTTGTATACACACACACACACACACACACACACACACAAAAGTTGTATCAGTCCCCAATAAAATGATTTAAATGTAAGAAACAAAAAATAAAATATAAATTGGGAGAAAAATTACTGAGACACTCGTTGAATGTTGCCTTAGTTCTGAAGCAGGCATCAAGGGAAAAACATCTATTTATGATTGTATTAGGGAGAACAATACCTGGGAGAAATCAAGGCTGCTTTGCAAGGTTGAACTGGCTGAAGGTGAGGGAAAGAAGGGCTAGTGGAAGCACCCTAAACAAGCTGGTAACTAAGGAAGGCTTGCCCTTTACCCATGCCTCCCAAGTGAGCCTACATATTAATATTTTTGTGTGCTTATTGATGGGAGCAACCAACAGGAAGCATGGACTTGGTGTGGCCAGAGCAAATAGCCTTTGGTCAATCAAGGCCTTTGATCAATTAAACTCGCTCGTTAGAAGAGCTAAGGCTATATCCTCGTGCAATGATTGAATGTTCCTAAACAATGTGAGTCTTATGTTTCCCTTGTGATTTAATTATGAGTTAGAACAATGATTCTTAACAGCAAATTTGGACTTATTTGGGCTCTCTCTTGATAGTGTAAATGCGTAATGCACAGAACTACTAACCACGAAGTTGAAGGTTCTAGTTCACCTAGATCTGAACTTGGAAAACTGCTTAGTGATCTGCTTTTGAAAAAGCCGCAATTGAAAACCCTGTGGAACACAGTTCTAGTCTGATATATGTGAGTTCTCCATGAGTCAGAATCAACTTGATGGCAGCTGAGTTTGAGACAGTGTATTTCACTAAGCAGCTGTGCTAGAAAAGAAATAAGCTAAATTATTATTTCTGTGAAATAATAGAAATACTGTTCAAAGTAGGTTTTTACAATACTAAAATAAGCAAATATTTTTTTTATTTATTTATTGCAAATAATTTTAAAATATGTGATTGTAAAACAAATGACATCATTTCTTTGTGGGGGGAGGAGAGGAGAAACGTAGTAGGCTGACATCATTCCTTATACTATCAGTGGCACATCATATTTTGTCACATTCTCCTTCTTCCCCCACAAAAAGTTTTAGTCATACACTAACATTTACTGCTATGATGATTACATTTTGTCTTTCTAAAGGAGTTCAAATTTCTCAAGTTCTTTAAGAGTAGGAATTTATGAGTTTACGGTAGTAATTTACTGGGTCCTTTTCTGATTGTAAATGACTTCTTGAAAAATAGTGTTTTTCCTTCAAGAAGTTTAGGCAAATAGGAAAAACTATGAAATTGGAGAAACCTGTAACCAAGGGGCCCCAAAAGTTTATAGAAAATGGAGCAGAAAGATAATAATTTTTTTCCACAAACTTTTTAAAGTCCTTTGTGCATATTAGTACTTTTGCATATTCTTCCATTACTTGTTTGTCATTTTGTTGTCCTGTGGTGGCTTGTGTGTTTCTGTGAGGCTGAAAGCTACTTTGCTGGTATTTCAAATATCAGCAGGGTTATCCAAAATGAATCGGTTTCAGTAGACCTTCCAGACTGAGAGGGCACGAAGAAGGAATAGGTTGTCCACCTCTGAAGAATTAACCACTGAACACCCTGTGACTAGATCTGAAACACTATCAGAGACAGTATCAAAAGATGAGTCACTCAGGTCAGAAGGCACTCAAAAACTGAGTGAGGAAGAGCGCCCTTTTCAAAGTAGAGTCAACCATAATGAGGATAACCTGGGGGAAGAAAACACTAGGGAGCTCATTTACTGATGGGGCACAAGTCAAGGTGAGAAAAAACACCTAAAAACATCAATTAATAATTAGAACTTGGAATGCATGAAGTATAAATGTAGGGTAATTGGAAATAATAAAAAATGAAATGGAGTGCATAAAGGTTGACTTTCTAGGTCAGCGATTCTCAACCTGTGGGTCACGACTCCTTTGAGGGTCAAATGGCCCTTTCACAGGGGTTGCCCGATTCATAACAGTAGCAAAATTACAGTGATGAAGTAGCAACGAAAGTAACTTAATGGTTGGGATGTCACCACAACATAAGGAACTGTATTAAAGAATCGCGGCATTAGGAAGGTTGAGAACCACTGATGTATGTGTTACTGAACTGCAATGGACCTGTATTGACCCTTTTGAAAAATCAGAAAATCACATGGTTTACTATATCAGGAATGACAATCAAGAGAATTGGCATTTCATTCATTGTTTAAAGGATATTGGCAAGGTCTATCTTAAAGTGCAGTGCTGTTTATGATAGGATAATGTCTACCCACCTCCAAGGACATCCAATCAGAACAATTGTTCACGGCAAATACCTTTTTTCAGTAACACAGAAGGTGACACAGGGACAAAGAAATCATATTAACTACATCTGTGGACAGAGACAAGAAGCTCAATATCAGCACTGAAAAGCAATCTAAGGGTCAACTGTGGATCAAATTGCTCACGTTTAAATTTGGGTTAAAGATGAAGAAAATCAAGTCCACAAGAGCCAGACTAGACCTCGAGGATCTCACCCTCCAAATTTTGAGAAAATCTTAAGAACAAATCTGATGCATTATGCTGTGGCGATGAGCTGTGGGATGACAAAGAATATGATTCATGAATGTGAAAGGTCATTAAAAGAATAAAAATAAAGATATATCAAAGTGGACATCAGAAGAGACTATGGCATTTCTTTTAATTGTAGAATGGCAGAGACAGGGAGAAAAGGCATGAAGTCAAAGAGCTGACAGGAAATTTTCAAAGGGCAGCTCAAGAAGACAAAGTAAAACATTTGAATGAAATGTACAAAGACCTAGAGTTAGAAAGCCAAAAAAGAAGGGTAAGATCAGCATACCTTAAAATGAAAGAGTAAAGCAAAAAATTAACTATGAGTTACAGTATTGAAAGATTCTATTGGCTAAATAGTGAATGATGTGGAAAGAATACACAGAAATTGTACCAAAAAGAACTATTTGATATTTGATCAAGAACCAAGAAGTCCAGGATGCACTGAAAAAAATTAGCTATAAACAAGGCTTTGAGAATGGATAGAGGGCTGAGCCCCAGTGGCGTAGTGGTTGTGCGCGGGACTGCAGCCCACAGGGTTGATGTTCAAATCCAGCAGCAGCTCTCCAGGAGCAAGGCTGGGCCTCCTATTCCCACCAAGGGAGCAGTGATGCCCACAAAAAAAAAAAAAAAAGAATGGATAGAATACAAATAGAGCTGTTTCAATATCTGATGAAGTACTGGAAGCAGCCACTCATCAAAGCCAAGAAATTTGGAAGACAGCTTGTTGGCCATCTGACTGGAAAAGTTCCATATTTGTACCCATTACAAAGAAAGGGAAATCAATAGAATGTAATTTATAATCCATATGATGCTGAAGATCATCCAGCAGCACTTGCAGAGTACATTGACAGGGAACTGCCTGAGGTCTAGGCTGAATTCAAACATCAGATGGATCTTGGCTGGAAAGCTAAGAATAATAGTCTTTTATTTGTGCTTCATTGATTATGCAAAATCTTTGGACTGTATGGTTCATAACTGGATAGCCTTGAGAAGAATGGGAATTCCAAAGCACTTCATTGTGTTCATGCAGAAACTTGTACATGGACCAAGAGGCTGTTGTGTGAACAGCACAAGGCCATAAGGCAAGGGAAAGGTGTGTATCACAGTTGTATCCTCTCAACCGTACTTACACAATCTGTATGTGAAGCATATAACCAGGAAAACTGGATTATATGAGGAAGAATGTCATAGTATCATTGGAAGAAGGCCTTTTATCAACCTGTGATACATAGATCACAACCAGACTTGCTGAAAGTGAGAAGGACTTGAAGTACTTGCTAGTGAGATCAAGGATTACATCCTTTAGCATGGGTTACAACTCTTTGTAAAAAAGAACCAAATTCCTCACAACTGCACTAATGGGTGGCACCATGATGATAAATGGAAAAAGATTGAAGTTGTCAAGGATCTCTCTTGGATCCACAGTCAATGCTCATAAAAGCAGCAGGAAGAGATCAAACTACACATTCCACTAGGTAAATCTGTATGAGACCTCTTTAAAGTTTGAAAAGAAGGATGTTACTTTGAGGACTAAGGTGTACTGGACACAAGCTATAATATTGTTTAATTGTCTCATAGGCATGTGAACGCCGGACATTGACTGGAAGACCTTCCCCCAAATGATGCATTTGAATTATGGTGTTGAATAAGAATGCTAAAAGTTCCATGAACTTTCTTTTTTTTGGGGGGGTGGAGGCATCACCGTTCTCTGGTGGTGGGAGTAGGAGGCCCAGCCCCACTGCTGGAATTGAACCTCCGCCCCAGTGGGCCGCAGTCCCGCGCACAACCTCTACGCCACCGGGGCTCAGTCCCAGTTCCATGAACTTTCAAGAGAGCAAATAGTCTGTCTCAGAGAAAGTATAGTCATAATGTTCCTTAGAGACAAGGATGGTGAGACTTTAACTTAACATACTTAAGACAGTCAGTCCCCGAAGGACACATGCTCGATAAAGAGGACGGGGCTGTGAAAAAGAGGAAAACCCTCAACAAGATGGATTGACACAGTGGCTGCCACACTGGGGTCAAACGTAAGAACAATTATGTGAGGATGTCAGAATCAGGTGGTGTTTAATCCTGTTGACAACAGCATAGAACAATAAATGTGTGTGTTTTTCTGTAAGTTGCTAGTTGAACCCCTATTTTGTTATCTTGGTATTAGGAATTAATATAAAACACAGATAATTAAACTGATTGCCATCAAGTTAATTGCAGTGCATAGCTATAAAACAGAGTAGAACTTTCTAGGTTTTCCAAAGTTGTATATCTTTGTAGATACTGACTGCTCTTTTTCCAGCAGAGTGGGTTCAAACTAGTAATACAACACATAACCCACTTCTCCAGCAGAGCTCCAGGAATTCATGTGGAATAGGCTTAAATGTGATTAACATTCAACATAAAGAAAAATGTCGTTTCTATGGAATAACAATGCTGTGTGCATGCACTTATCCAACTAATGGCAAAACTGATAGAATTTCTTTAAGCAATTTATATGATCTGTTAAGAAATTCCACTTATAACTTTATTGATAATGAAACAATACAGGGATGCTGTTAAAAATATCTTTCGATTTACAATGAGACTAGAAAGTTACATGAAAGTAAAAGTGACAAAAATATGTTTTAACAGGAGAATAATGAAACTGGCTTAGAGAATGTCATAAACAAAGTGGCCACGTTTAAGTAAGTACTTAATATTTGTGCTGTTTTAAAATACTTGTACCATGAATAGTTGGTAGACATTCTCAAGTTCTTGTCTGAACTCTTAACAGGAATGACTATTGACAAGCAGGAGAGAATGAGGGGCACGTGATAGACATTTAGCATATGTTTGTAGAAATGAGTGTTTTTGGCAGGTGAATGAAAAAAAATCCATTTGTGATATTAGGTGATTTTTATAGTAAGCAAGCAAATAGACCTTTCTTAGAGTCTCTTTCCCATTAGTTCTAAGATATGACTTAATTATAATTCATGATTATATGTTAATTGTAGGCTGTTATCTAGTAGAGTTAATTAGCAATAGTCATGCCTCGGATAAACCTCACTGACTATGATACTGCCACTGCGCAAAGCTTATCTAGTAGAGTTAAAACAATATTTTTGAACTGCTATTCTCATTGTTTAAAATAGTATGCAACTTTTATTTGTTTAATGAAGTACTTATTTAAGAATTGAATAGAAACTGAAAGCTATTTAATATGCAAAATAAATAATGATGGTCCTTTAAATTTTGTCACTTTCTTTATAAAGTGTGTCTAGAGGCTGCAACATTTTCTTTTTATCCACAGTTAGCTACTATTTGAGATTTGGCTTTAGACAATGCAGTGAGCTTTAATTAAACAGGGAAACTTTAGGCTTCAGAGGCCAAAAAATAACCTTGTGGTATAGCATCAGGTCTAGATATGTAAAATAAGACACCCCAGATTTACTTTAATTTTAAATTAGGAAACACTAATATTAAGACTTTGGACTCACAATGTAGGTTTTTAGTATTTCCTTTGAAATGAAGTGTACTGTTTGCATTCAAATAACCTGAAGAAGTTAAGAGTTTTTTCTTTCTGCATTTTGAGTTTCAATTTTCATATTCATGTTTTGTCTGTTTACTGTACTTTGAAAACATCATAGTTCATTTGCATTTTCCACTTATATAGGAAACCAGGTGTATCTGGCCACGGAGTATATGAACTCAAAGATGAATCATTGAAAGACTTCAATATGTACTTTTATCATTACTCTAAAACACAACATAGCAAGGTAGGAAATAGTATGTTTTTTGATAAAATGTTTTGTGCTTTCTAATTCCATAGGAAAATGCCATACTAGCTCACAATAAGAGGTCACTAATTATCCATGCTATTAATATTGAATCAGTATTATTTATTTACATTTTCCCAATTATACCAAAAATGTTTTTTATAACTGATTTTGGTGTAGGGAGCTTTAGTCAAAGATCATGTACTTCTTTTAGAGTTTTTTTGGTGGGAGGCATCACTGCCCTGGTGGTGGGAGCAGGAGGCTCAGCCTTGCTCCTGGAGAGATGCTGCTGGGTTTGAGCCTCCAACCCAGCGGGCCGCAGTCCCGCGCACAACCACTACGCCACCGGCACTCAGCCCCTTCTTTTAGGTTTTATCTTTCTTTTCGTCTCTCATTTGAGAAGTCTCTGCCTTTTTTGCCATTTAGAACATTGACATTTTTATAGTGTGCAGGGAGAGCTGCACTTGAAAAGATCTTACATACTACGTCTATCTGGTTGTGCTTTCATAGTTAGATTCAAGTTGAACAACTTTTAGCAAGAATACTACATAAGTGATAAATTTCCCATTGACCCACATCAATAGGCACAAAATCACTTAGCTAAGGTGACACCTGGCTTTGTCACTATACAATGAATAATTTTCTGCTCATGTTCACAGCACCCCCTACACCCAACAGCACTCAGTAAATAAGTATAGCCACTTTGTTTCTGGGATAAGATAGAATTTTAAACATATTTTCCAGAACCAAAAATAATATTGGTAGGCTGCTGAGTCTTTTAGATCTGCTTCAAATCTTGGCATTTGTTTCATGTTTACCAGTCAATATACTTTATGATAGTTTTGCTTTTTTAAAACAGGCTGAACACACACAGAAGAAACGGAGAAAACAAGAAAACAAAGATGAAGGTAAAAAGTGAGATTCTAAGTAGATTCTTGTTCCGTGGCAGCACAGCATGTATTGCTTTCTTTTTGTCTTTGCGTCTAAGCCTTTTATGTCTTCATTACAAATTACTTCGTTGGTGGTAGATTTTTTAAATTTTTTGCTATTGTTGGTTGTTAGGTGCTTTGAATAGGTTCCAACTCAAAGCACCTGTGAACAGAGCACAGGCCAAAGCACCACTTGGTCCTCAGCCAACCTCACAATTACGCTTGTATTTGAGTCCATTCTTACAGGCACTGTGTCAAACCACCTTGTCGAAGGTATTTCACTTGTTTGCCGTCCCTCCACTTTACCACGCGTGGTGTTCTTTTTCAAGGACTGGCCTCTTCTGAAACATGTCCAAAGTATGAGATGGAATCTCACCCTCCTTCTAAGCAGCATTCTGGGTATATTTTCCCCATGACAGGTTTGTTTGTCCTTTTGGGCAGTCCATAATTCTTGGGATATTCTTTGCTGTTCCATATTTCAAATGTTCTTCTTCTTCTTCTGTATTGTTTCTTCTTTGGTCTTCTTTGTTCAGTGTCTAATTTTCTCATACATGTGAAATAATTGAAAATACCATGGATTGGGTCAGGTCACCTTTATCCTCTAAGTAACATCCTTGTTTCTCAGCACTTTAAGATCTTCTGCAGCCAATTTATCCAGTGCACTGCATCATTCGATCTCTTTCCTGCTGCTTCCATGAGCATTTATTGGGATTTAAGGAAGGTGAAATTTCAGTCTTGACTATTTTAATCTTTTCTCCATTTATCATGATGTTACCAATTGTTCCAATGGAGAGGAGTTTTGATTTCTTCACACTGAGTTCCAATCCAGACTGAAAGTTGCAATTGCTTCAAGTTCTCACTTGCAGCAAGTAAATTTGTGTCAAAGACACATCACAGGTTAGTAAGCCTTCCTCCAATCCTGATGTTATATTCTTCATATAATCCAGATTCTATTACTAGTTCAGCATAAGTATGGTGAAAGGATATAATGCTGGCATACTCTTTTCTTAATTTTCTTAAAATTAAAATCACTTGGGGGCGGCTTGTACATAATTTTTCATAATACATAAATATATATACTGTGCCAAGCACCTTCACATGCAGGCTGCCGTTAACATTCTCCAAATCTCTGCTTTTCCACTTGAGCCCTTGATAACAGCTTCCTGTTCTTTCCCCTCTGCCCCTGCTCCTCTCTCCCCACCAACCCTCAATACTTTATAAATTATTATTGTTCTGTCATACCTTACTTTGCCTGACATCTCCCCCCGCCCACTCCTCCCATGTCTGTGCTCCAGATAGGAGGTTATGTGTAGATCCTTGTAGTTGGCTCCATCTCTATACCCCACCTTCTCTCCACTAATTTGGTAACTCCAATCTTACCACTGGCCCCGAGAGGCTCATCTGTCCTGGGTTTCCCGTATCTCCAGCTCCCATCTCTACCAGTGTACCTTCTCCAGTCCAACTGGATTTATCAGGTAGAGTTGGGACCATGAGAGTTGTGGGGAGGAAATCTTCAGGAACTAGAGGAAAGTTGTATGCTTCATCGCTGCACCTTGACTGGCCTGTCTCCTCTCCACAACTCTCCTGTAAGGTAAAGTGACCAGGCGTCCCACTTTTGGCGGGACAGTTTCGATTTTAAATAATTTTTCCCGCATCCTGCGGCGTTTTTAAAAAGCCCCAAATTTTGGAAAGAATGCACGACAAGCTAGGCAATAGCAGGAGAACGAGAAGGGACTATACCCCCACCTCCCACCCCCAGTCAATGGTGTCTCACTTTACCAATGTTAAAATCTGGTCACTTTACTGTAAGGAGGTGTCCAGTTGTCCACAAGTGCGCTTTGGGTCACCACCCTGCTCTCCTCCTCATTTGTAGTGATGTGATTCTTATTCTTTGATGCTTGATACCTGCTCCCTTCCACCCCTCATGATTCTTTCAACACCTCATGGTCGCACAGGCTGGTGTACTTCTTTTATGGTGGGCTTTGTTGTTCCTGAGCTAGATGGCTGCTTATTTAGTCTCAAGCCTTTAAGACCCCAGATGCTTTATCTTTGATAGCTGGGCACCATTGGCTTTCTTCATCACTCTTACTCTTGCCCTCACATGTCCTCAGTGATCGCCTCAGGAAGGTGGGCACACAGTGATATGGTTTTTTTTGTTTGATTCCTGTGACCTAATCCTTTCAAACCTCTCGGCCACACTGGCTGGTGTGCTTCTTCTGTGTGGGCGTGACCACTTCTCAGCTAGATGGCCTTTTGTTATATCTTCAGGCTTTTAAGACCCAGACTCTATATCCTTTGATAGCTGAATACCATCAACTTTCTTTACCACATTTGCTTATGCACCCATTTTGCTTCAGTGATTGTTTTGGGCCATTGAGTATCATGGAATACCAAATTCATAGAACAAAGTGTTTTTGCATTGAGGGAGCACCTGGGCGAGGGCATGTTCTTAGATTTATTCCCTCCTTATCATAGATAATTATATTTATGTATGTACATGCCTGTGTTTAGACCTCTACAAGTGCCCTTTGCCTTCTAGTTCTTTCCTCTATTTCCTTCTATCTCCCTCCTGTCCCACCATCATGTTCCTCCTTCTTTGGTGTTTCATTACTTCCTTTCAGTTACATTACCCTTGCTTAAACCCTACCAAATCCCCCACACCCTCCCTGCCACTGATTCTGGACTACTTGTTCCCTCCGTCCATGAGCCTGTCCACCCCCCTTTCCTCCATGCTCCTCAGGAACCAACGGACTGTCATTCTCACCTCCTGATTATCTAACCACAAGTGCTCTCTTCTTGATTCGGTTCATTTTGGAGCGTCAGTCCACATTGCTTCCCTACCATGTGACCCCCAAAATGTCCTCTGTCGCTGTCTGTTTCACTAGGGAGACAGTGTGACACGTCTTGTTGTTTGCCCAGTCCTTCTGTGACCCAGTAGGTCCCCGCAGGGGCGTAGTCTTCTAAGCATCATGTGCCAGCATGGGGACCAGCTCTCTTTCTCTTCCTTCTTACTTTTCTCCCTGTGGATGTGGCATGCTGACCCCTCCCCCAGCCTGTTCTCTGCCACGCCCTTTTCCAGGGAGGGATCATTCTGGCTCTGCTTGGGTCCAGCCCTGTAGCTCTCTTTTCTTGCATCCTTCCATGTATCCACGCTGTCCTCATGGTTGGGTGCTTCAAGGTAGGATCTGCTCGCCCACTCCAGCTTCTGTGGAGACAAGATCGGTACTCTCCCCCTGAGTGGGTTCATGCCCTGTTCCCTCTGTTATCCTTTCACTTTTGAACTCCTTTTTCTCCCCCCTTGTCCTCCCATCACTGTGTTGCACCCAGCATGTACCTCCCTGGGTTTGGTCCACCCTCCTCCCTTTACCCTAATTCTCAGCCCAACTGTTACGATATAGGAGTCTTCTATACCTACCATACTGGTTACACTTACCTCAGGGAACACATGCAGTACTTCTCCTTTTGTGATTGACTGAATTCACTTAGCATAATTTCCTCTAGTTCTTCCCATGAAGAGATGTGTTTCACATGTTCATCAGTGCTTTTGAGTGAGGCACACTACTCCATTGTGTGTATGTGCCAGAGTTTGCTGATCCACTCATCTACCGATGGAAATTTAGATTACTTCCAACTCTTTGTGATTGTGAATTGTGCTGCAGTAAACATTGGTGTGCATACCACTGGCTGTGGTTTATTTCTTACCTCATCTGAGTATATACCCAGTGACTGTATAGCTGGAGCATAAGGGAGCTCAATTTTCATTTCATTAAATATCGCCAGACTGCTTTCCACAGCGGCTGTACATATCTACAGGACCACCAACAATGTAGAAGCGTTCCTATTTGGCCACATCCTCTCCAACATTTGTTGCTCTCTGATTTCTGATTTGGGCTAGCCTCAGTGGTAGATGGTATCTCATGGTTGTTTTGATCTGCATTTCTCTGATGGCTAATGATTGGGAGCATTTTCTCATATGTTGGCCATCTGGGTCTCCTCCCTAGTGAAATTTCTTTTCAGTTCTTTTTCCCATTTCTTCAAAGGATTATCTCTTTTCCTCTTTTTCTAGGTAAGGACAGTATTATAGATTTTTGTAATAAGTCCTTTGTCTGTTGTGTCATTGCTAAAAACCCTCTCCCAGTCTGTGGGTTGCCTAGCTACTCTCTTGGTAGTTTTTTTGATGCACACAGGTGTTTTATTCCCAGTAAACTTTCTTAATTTTTTTTTGGCATCACTGCCCTCTGGTGACAGTGACCTTTCTTAATTTTTTTTTTTTTTTTTGGGCATCACTGCCCTGGTGGTGGGAGTAGGAGGCTCAGCCTTTGCTCCTGTGAGCGGGAATTGAACCTCCGTCCCAGTGGGTCGCAGTCCCGCGCACAACCACTACGCCACCGGGGCTCAGCCCGACCTTTCTTAATTTTAAACCATGTCATGTTCCATGTTCTGTTCTCACAGCTGCCTCTTGATTTATGAACAGCTTCTGCATGAGCACAATAATGTGTTCTGAATTCTTCTTCTTCTCAAGGATATCCATAGTTGGTTATGATCCACACAGTTGAATGCCTGAACATAGTCAATAAAAAGACAAGTAAATATCTTTTTGGTATTCTCATATTTCAACTAAGATCCAACAGACAACAGAAATTATATCTTTTGTTCCATGCCCTCTTCTAAATCCATCCTGAATTTCTAGCAGCTCTCTGTCAGTATACTCTGCTACTGTTCCTGGATGATCTTCAGCAAAATTTTACATGCATGTAATATCAATGCTATTGTTTTAAATTTACTCATTCTGTTTGTTCACCTTTCTTTGGAATGGGTACAAATTATCTCTTCCTATCAATTGGTCAGGTCTTCCAAATTTTTTGGACATAGATAAGTAAGTAGTTCAGTGTTTTGTCAGCTTTTTGGCACATTTTTATTGGTATTCCATCAATTCCTGGAACCTTGATTTTTGGGCAAGGCCTTCTTTGTAGCTTGGACAATTTCTTTCAGTTCCATTAGTTCTTATTCATAAACTACCTTTTATTAAAATAATTGAACACCAACTAGTTCTTTTTGGTTCAATGATTGTATTCTTATTTGGATGTTTCCTGCATCATTCAATATTTTGTCTATAGAATCTTTCAACTGCCACTCAAGGTTGAATTTTTTCTTGAATTCTTTCAGTTTAAGATATGCTGATCGGGGGGCTGAGCCCCGGTAGCGTAGTGGTTGTGCGCAGGACTGCGGCCCACTGGGACGGAGGTTCAATTCCAGCAGTGGGGCTGGGCCTCCTACTCCCACCACCGAGAGCAATGATGCCCCCCCCCCC